>CM070830.1:39761319-39776319 GCA_036326025.1 Chrosomus eos | reverse complement strand
GATTTCACTGAATTCAACATAACGGACAGGCAATACCTTGGAAATATGGAGAGTGTTCTATTGCTAATGACAATTAGGGACAATTGGGGACATTTCATTTTGAATTTAACAATACTATTACAACATTATTTTCCTGTGATCTCTGTAAAGCTGCTTTGAAACAATTTGTATTGTAAAAAGCGCTATATAAATAAAGGTGACTTGACTTGACAAGGACAATCTTAAAGTCCCCCTGTGGTGAAAATCCAGCTTTTAATGTAGTTTATGTGTCTATGTGGTGTTTTTAATATGCTTTAATAACTCAAACCATGTGTAAATTCATAAGTCGACAGCATTGCTGAGTATTTTCTGCTTAAAACTGCAGTGAACCAAAGACAGTCTCAAAAACACTGAAATCGCTGGTGTTTCTGACGTCACAAACGACCTTGTAACCCAATCAGATCAACGTGTGATCGTCAACCAGTGGATCTCTGAGTGAGTGAGTGGAGGCGGGGCTAATTTGCATATTAATAGAACCGCATACTTAATTAGGCAAGGGTGTCGGGTTACATTCTTATATTATATGGCATGACGCCATTTTTTTCAAGGAAAAAACGTTAAAATATGTAATTTTGGTGATTAAAGATGAGTTTTAAGGGATACAATTATTCACTACTGGGGGATTTTAAAAAAGCAGAGTCAAGGATTTCTGAAGTTATATGCAATTGCATGATATTGTTCCTCAAGAAAAGGTTACACTTAAGTTTGACTTATTACATGAAACTAATTTTATTCTGTATAATTTAATGACTATAAAGAAGCTCATATACTGTATTTAAAAAAAATAATATTATATATAATATAGGCTATAGTTTTTCAATTCATTGCACATTTGCACTAAGCACAAATGAATAAATAAATAACCTAGAATTTTTTCATTGTAAGTCATGAAGTCAGAGGGCAAAAGGCCTGGGTCGAAAACACGGCTTAATATCACTTTTTTCACCCCTGATGAGTTTCCATCCCGAGGCTTTTGTTTCATTATGTGTTAAAATTGTAATCTTAGTTCAACTGGAACATTATGTATCATTATGTACAATACATAATTTATATAAGCATGTATCTATTGTCTAATGCCCAGGTGGCATACACAATATCCAAATATAGAACTGTAGTTGACATGGAGATAAGATTTGGGAAAAGAAAAGAAATCCTGTTCTCGAGTGATGCTAAATAGTATAATATTTGTATGATATTTGTGATTTTTATCTAATAAAGGGACTGATGAGATGAGCTGCTCCGTATGGACAGGGATACGGCTCATCGAGTCTGTCCCAAAAATACCTCTCAATGCGCCCTAGTGGACTCGAGCCAAGGGCCCTAGGTGCGCTACATGACGTCACCAAAGTGTGCACTCTGAGGAAGTCCACGAGTCCGGAGTGTGCCATTTGGGACAAAGGGACTCAAAGGCCCTCGCCAGCAGGGACTTTCAGAGGGGGAAACATTTACCCGAACTTTATTTAAGGTGATGATACACAGGGCAACTTTTTGAGCAATGTTGCTGGGCAATGAAAAATGAAGCCTACCCGGAAGTGTGAAAAGCTGCAATACATGTAAACTCCGCTAGGGGCCGGTCCCAAAAGGGAGCAAATGTCCATAGACCCCATATTAAAATGTCCGTATTCACAGCATAAATTCATGTTTTTACAGGTTGGGTCCCATGGACTTTTACTGTATTTTTCGATAGGATCCGAGTGCCTGACAACTGTGAGGGGGGTGAATTTTTTTCTAACTCGTTAGTTTAGATCGTATTTAGATATAAAATGAACGACAAATAAGGGCGTGGTTTTATCAACTTTGATTGACAGCTGATAACGGGCTGCGCCGAGTGGAACTCCTGAAATGTGACGTCTCGCCCATGATCTGACCCAACACATCACACACCTCTGTATCCTTTCTGAAAAGATTTTACAAGATGGCGCCGCCCTTACCCCCCATAAACGCCTCAAAACCGTTCTTCAGAAAGTCTATGGGTGACGTCACAGACGCTTCGTCCATATTTTTTACAGTCTATGGTTGCCGCCAACGGGCAACCAGATGAGACACAAGGCTCACAACCGATCTAAATTATCCAGATAGAAATTTATTGCCCATTTTCAATGGGAAAGTGCCCAAGCAACAATTGCTCAAAAAGTTGCCCTGTGTATCATCTCCTTTAGCCTCGGGTTCCTGGGGTGGAAACACGGCTTTTGTCACATTTTCACCCCGAGGCTTTTGTTCTCATCGTGTGTTATTACAGACGAGCACGTTATGTGTTTTGGCATATAATGTTTGATCTTCAGCGTTTTCTGCCAGTGTTTGTAGTTGTCTAGAGATAAACCTCCACCTGCTGCATGTGAGCATCTCCAGCATGAGCTCTACGTCTCTCAGCGAGCACACGGTGTTCCCTTAATGAGTTTAACAGCTAGAACTGAGTGACAGTGAGTGTGTGTGTGTGTGTCGTCTGTTTAGTGTTGATCACAGAGCGACCTGTTTCAGCCTCGACTGCAGAGATCATCGCATGCGCTATAAACACATGCTTAGTGTATGTGGCCGAACTTCTTCATGTTGTTGTTTTTGTACGGAGGGAACGGATGTGATTTGGAAATAATTAATCACTGTCACGAGTGCCAATGCAGAGGTTCATTTGGCTTCTGTGTCAACGAGCAATATTGCACTCCTACTCTATTAATTATTCTTTGTCATATGAACCATTAGTGTCTCAGCCATTGCTTCTTTTTGAGAAACATGCATCTGCTAATTCTGCTAGTTAAATGTCTCTTTAAGGGCCAGTGGTTTCTGAGAAACGCTGTTGTCACCGAAACAAACACAAAATTACACACTCTTATCTTGATAGCTCCGCCCCCAAATGCACGAACACATGTGACTCAGGCTCCTCCCCCCTCATGAGTGGACACGCCCCTTTCTGATGATTGGCTACAAGTGTTGTTGTTTTTTGCTCGGGACTTGCATCACAATAGTGTAGGCTATTGTGATTGACAAAACATTTACTAGCCTAACTAAACAATTTCATTAAGTTTAGTGACAGCATATGATGCAATGACTGGTAGGCTATTGCTTTTATTATTTTAAACAAATTTCACAATTTCAATTAAATGAATGTGGTTTGATTCCTATCTTGTTTCAATATCGATTTATTTAGATAAATATATAGCCTACATGTTAATCTTTAAATTAAGAAAATCTCACCTAATGCTGTAGGCGACAGAGAGCCCTGTCAGCTTATTAAATGTTAAAAATACATGCGGTTTTTATTATAACAAAATCTTTATAATATTTTAATGATATAAGTAAAAATATAATAAATATGTAGGCTAATAGTGCACATATAAAGCAAAATACTAATTTATACTAATACTAAATACTATTTTTTTTTTAGCAGCTAACGTGCTATGGTCATTAAATTTTTTTTTCTGAGGTAAATGTAATGTTATGTGATATTGTTCTCCGGCTGTTTTATTGACCTCTTTCCGTGGTTGAAAAACAATGATTTTCAATATTATGTTTGAGGCATATACATTTCGGTAAGTTGTTCTGTATCTTTCAACATAGGCTACCTATTATTGTTAATTTGTGTTTATTTATTATTAAAGGTGCTCTAAGCGATGAGTCGATGACGGGTGAAGTCACTTCTTTTTTACTCTCCTCCTCATCTAACCCCCCAAACACCGCCCACAAATCCTTCTTGTCGGTTATTGGCTGAAACAGTTTGTTTGTTTTCGTGGCATGGGTTAAGGCCATTTACACACCAAAATTTGCACTTAAATAATACGTACGACCTCAGTTAGGTCAATCATGCTTGCACACTGCCTCCGAAACTTTCGTCTGTCATAAAGAAAATTGGATCAGTTTCGATTTTCTGCGTTTTTCGCATCCGTAGCAAGCAGTTTGAATGGTGTTTGAATGGTTTTTTTTCACAATTAAGACCACCGAATCACGAATAGAAAAAACGCATACGAAAATTTCGACTCAATGTGCAATGGCCTTTAGCCCAGTTTGTTTTTGTTGTCCTGTGTGGAGCCTGGGGTGTCTGCAGAGACCGCGTCTTTTTACAGTGTGCCTATTCAGGGGACAGGCAGCGGATAGTGAGGAATGTTTGCTGTATGTGACAAAAAAAAGTTTTGGCCTAAAAAACGCGTGACATCGCTTAGAGCACCTTTAACTAAAGAGATTATCGGTTCACGTGTGCGCCAGGCGCTAGCGATCTGTCACGTCACATTTAAAAGCGCCAAAACGGTAGTTTTTGTTTGAATTTCATAATAAAATTGACAGAATCTGAGAGCTGAGAATTTGTTTCTTATCAAAAGTAACCTGTGTCAGTGTCCTCTTTATGCTTCGCGATTTTTCTCTGCGTGATAATGTGGCGTGAGAGCGTGAAAGTGTCAATTGCCCGAGTCTCGCGCTGAACGAGTGGTTATGCAGTCTTGCCATGCTTTGTGTTCACAGTCAAAATCATAAAAGACGGTTGTTGTTAAAACTCACAACAATTGAACGGTTAAGCTTACAGATGCTCTTATGATTCGCTCTTTTCACACATGGCTTGAACTAAACACTGCTGAAAAACACTGATACAAACAACGTACAGACCAATATGAACAACAAAAAGAAAATCGCAATGTTAAGTCATAAAATTGCATTTTCACTGAAATGAATGCCATTTTCACTCTGATCATTTGAAGTTTTGTCAGGTATTGTCCTCTGGGGTTTATTAACATAGGCTACATTGCATTTAATAATGAGATACATTAATTGCATACATAATGCATTTAAATCAAACATCGATTTAACTTTAATATTCTATTAATATTAAATAACACTGATAATAAATATATTTTAACGGTAATATCAAATAATAAATTAATATATATATAATTTTAACTTTAATATTTTGTATATATATTAATTATTTTAATTATATTTTGTTCATTTTCATTAACATTGTGCTTAACCGTGCAAAAGTTGTGCAAGTTGATCTCATGTGATGTTTAGTTTGCTTGCTGTCGGTTAGTATTATTATTCACCTTTATTTATATATCGCTTTTTAATAGCCTACAGATTGTTTCATGATGATGATGATGATGAAAGTTAGATGTAGGCTACAGATACTATAGTTATAATGAAAAGTTCTTACCTTGTAAAGTGTGCGGATCCTGCATCTGTTGATATGTGATGTGACCCATCAGCACTGAATCCCAGCACTCATTAATTACCATCACATGCTAATGAGTTTCCCGACCACATGCGAAGTGCTGAAACAACTGATCAAATGTCGATGCGTTCAGATATGAAAACATAAAAACATAATACACATTCCTGCTCGGATGCGCGAACCGCACTGCCCGCGACTGACAGAGAGAGAGAGAGAGAGAGAGAGAGAGAGAGAGAGAGAGAGAGAGAGAGAGAGAGAGAGAGAGAGAGAGAGAGAGAGAGAGAGAGAGAGTGTGCATATATGTGTGTGTGTGAGAGAGAGAGAGAGAGAGAGAGTGTGTGTGTGTGTGTGTGTGTGTGTGTGTGTATATATATGTGTGTGTGTGTGTGTGTGTGTGTGTGTGTGTGTGTGTGTGTGTGTGTGTGTGTGTGTGTGTGTGTGTGTGTGTGTGTGTGTGTGTGTGTGTGTGTGTGTGTGTGTGTGTGTGTAAGAGAGAAAGACAATCAGAAACTTTTCAAATAAATGTTCTCGTTTTCCATTATAAATGATTGTGCGCACCAATTAAAAGACAATTAATCGTAATGTGTAAAAATACACAAAAGATAAATATATAATAATAATGACCATTAATAACCTTAATTTGTCTTATTTTATGTTCCCAGCTCTTCCATGTGGTGTTGCAATAAACTACACATGCAAAGTCACAGAAGAAAAACGTACTGTAGGCTACAATTTATTTATTTATTTATAAAAGATTGGTTTATAGCGCTCATTGAATTCCTGCTCTTAAAAAACAATCCTGTCAATCATTTGCGTTCTTGGGTTTGCTGACGTCAGGTGGGATGACGTGCGCTTAGAGGGCGGGGTTTGTAAAACTTTTATCAGACATGATTTAATAGTTTTCCCCCAATGTGCTCCTCCTGTCATCAGTTTGAAGAAACAATTATTGATTTGTTTTGCGACTGTACTTATTGCAAAGTATTTTGGGTTGACTTTTCTAATTTTGTTAAAAGTAGGCTATTTATCTTCAAATAAGATAAATTATCTTTCTGTATAAGCCAAGAAATTGTGTTTTTTGGTGAATCTGAAATTAGACCCTTCTCATTTTTAATTTATAATAAATGTATTACTATTTCCTGCCAAATTTTACATTCATAAGTTCACATTTTCTAGAAACTCCTTTCTTTTTTATTTTCAAGAAAGATAGGCCTAATGATATATATTTAAATTATTTAAAGGAACACTCCACCGTTGCTGCTAGCTTAGCTTAGCATAATGAATGGAATCCTTTGTTGCCGGATAGCATGTTGTGAGTAAAAGTGTTCCTTTAAGGAAATCTATAAATTCTATTGCATGTAAGACTCTTTCATATTATAATCTGTGATAAAACAATGTGACCCTCATTGTTGTACAATGTTAAAAAATACAATGAAAAAAAAAACTAATTTCAGACATATGATTTAAATTTACCATCTTTTTCTTCCATGAAAATTGGAGCAAAAATGGTATGACATCTTCAGATGTCCATATACTAATAATAACTCTATTACATTACTAATAATATAAATAAATAATACTCAGCTTTATCTGTCTCATCAACATGTTCATTGATTTAATAAAGGTCCACGTTCATCGACTGCTCTTCTATCATCTCAGATCTCGTTGTTGTGCAGTGAAATGATTCTGCGTAGTTCGAGTCTTTCGTGCGTCTCATTGAATCAGGGTGAATGATGAGTCTCACTCTGACAGAATCTATAGTCCTGATGAGACCTGACCAAACCTCACACACACACACACACACATATAAAAGCGTCTGCACTGAACACTGCAGCACACACACCTCTCGGAGACGTCTTTCAGATGTGTGTGTGTGTGTTTTCATCTGGAAGACGTGTTTGCTCATGTGCAATAAAGACATTTCCAGTCAGATCTTAAATAGACATTTAAAAAACATCTATGTATGTAAAACTGACTATTTAAAGATGGGGATTTTTATACTCATGCTTTACTCATGCTGGGTTTAAATGCTGGGTTGTTTTAACCCAATTTTGGGTCAAATATGGACATTGGGATACATTTTTAAATTGCTTTTAAACATTAAATTGCATTTAATTGCAACGTTTGGGTTTGTCTATATTTGACCCAATATTGGGTTAAAACAACACTGACAGAATCTATAGTCCTGCTGAGATCTGACCAAACCTCACACTCGTTTCTGTTTCTGTTTCATTCCATTCTTTTCCTCTTCTTTTCATATATAAAAGCATCTGCACTGAACACTGCAGCACACACACCTCTCGGAGACGTCTTTCAGATGTGTGTGTGCTGGAAGACGTGTTTGCTCATGTGCAATAAAGACATTTCCAGTCTGATCTTAAATAGACATTTAGAAAACATCCATGTATGTAAAACTGACGATTTAAAGATGGGGATTTTTATACGCATGCTGGGTTTAAATGCTGGGTTGTTTTAACTCAATGTTGGGTCAAATATGGACATTGGGTTACATTTTTAAATTGCATTTTTTTCAAACAACCCAGCATTTCTTTAGAGTGCAACAGACGTACATTTCTGCTGCTTTTGTCTACATCCGTGTGATGTCTGTGCTAATGATGCTCCTCTGTGCAGTCAGACTCTGAGTCTCCAGGGCAAATATTAAGTGAGGAATATGAAATTTAAAGAGGATAAACAGAAACCTGAGTGAACCTCACTTGTTTTTTAACCATTTTACGTGAGATTATCGCGGTCAGACAGACATATGTGACATTTAGCCATGTGATCTTTATTTGCATGTCAGCATACTTGAATCCCTTGATGTTTCGTGAACAGGGAATCAATCACAGCTGAAAATAATGCTTTATTTTTACAGTGTTTTCCCAGGTTTTCACAGCGATAGAAGAACCATTTTTGGTTTCCAAAGAAACTGATCAGTTCTGAAAAGATCCTTTTTCTCCGAAAATAAATGTTTCACGGATGTTAAAGGTTCATCATGGAACCATTGATGCCAATAGAGTGCATTAACATTTTCAGCGGTGCTGGTTTAGGAAGTATTTTTTCCCATTCATTTTTCCCATAGGGATTTTAAAAAAAAAGTCTTATTAGCGTTATTTCGCCATGAAGCAAGCCAAGGTGAATCACGACACTGCAAACTTTTGCTTTAAAGCTACACTGTGTGATTTTTACCCCCATCTAGCGGTGAAAAGGTATATGACCATCCAGTGAATATTAGTTTCTGTTCTTCTCAATTCCGATTTGGTTTTAACTCCTACGGTGGCCAATGTAGTCCAAGATTAACATGGCTTCCAGTTCGACCTCGTCCACATTCGACACGGTGCCATCGAGTGTTAAAACGCGAAAGGCGAAGCTTGAATTAAGGGGTATGTCCCTCTTTGGCTAATGTACTTTCAGGATGGAGGGGCAACATGGCGACCGACATTAGAACCCCTCACCCGTATGTATTTTCAATGGCATATTATACACTCACGAGAATACTTTATTACTTGAACGAAGTAATGAGCACATATATTTTTGAAAGACCTAAGTGTTTTTAGCTAAGAATAAACTAAAAAAATTACACAGTGTAGCTTTAAAGCAAACAATTATTTGTAAATAGCAGGACAGAAAGACAAAACTGTGAACTTTTAATGGCTTAAGTTGAGGGAAAAAACTACAATCTGAGCATTGCAAACAGCATAATCGAATTAAAAACAATACTAATTTAAAAATGTTGATTTATATCTCAAGTTTGCACATGCACATGCATGCAAATATTTAAGTATTTTTGAGGATCTCAATTACTTAACTCACAGTGTTTCATTGAGTGGGTGGAGCTAAAGAGTTTTGATTGTGGTGACTCTCTGATTGGTGGAATTTTCTGCACAGCATCATGGGTAATGCAGTTTTTTAACAAATTCTGTTGGTGGTGGTGGTCGTCGTGGTCGTCGTGGTGGTTGTGGTGGTCGTGGTCGTCGTGGTCATGGTCGTGGTGGTGGTCATGGTCGTCATGGTGGTCGTGGTCATCGTCATCGTCGTGGTCGTCGTGGTTGTGGTTGTGGTCGTCGTGGTCGTGGTCATCGTGGTCGTCACGGTCGTCGTCGTGGTCGTCGAGGTCATCGTGGTCGTCGTCGTGGTCGTCGTGGTCATCGTGGTCGTGGTGGTTGTGGTCGTCGTGGTCGTGGTCATCGTGGTCGTCGTCGTGGTCGTCGAGGTCATCGTGGTCGTGGTGGTCGTGGTGGTTGTGGTGGTCGTGGTCGTCGTGGTCGTCGAGGTCATCGTGGTCGTCGAGGTCATCGTGGTCGTCGTCGTGGTCGTCGAGGTCATCGTGGTCATCGTCGTGGTCGTCGTGGTCGTGGTGGTCGTGGTGGTGTTGTGGTGGTCGTGGTCGTCGTGGTCGTTGAGGTCATCGTGGTCGTCGTCGTGGTCGTTGTGCGTGGTCGTGGTCGTCGTGGTCGTGGTCGTGGTGGTCGTGGTCGTGGTGGTCGTGGTGGTGTTGTGGTGGTCGTGGTCGTCGTGGTCGTTGAGGTCATCGTGGTCGTCGTCGTGGTCGTTGTGGTCGTGGTCGTCGTGGTCGTGGTCGTGGTGGTCGTGGTCGTTGTGGTCGTGGTCGTGGTCGTCGTGGTCGTGGTCGTGGTCGTCGTGGTCGTGGTCGTGGTCGTTGTGGTCGTGGTCGTGGTCGTCGTGGTCGTGGTCGTGGTCGTCGTGGTCGTGGTCGTGGTGGTCGTGGTCGTCGTGCCTTCTCTTTATGGATTTTACCTTTGTTCCTGGATTATTTTATGCTTGTCTATTAAAACTTGTGCATCTGGATTCCCTCTCTGCTTACACGTTACAGTGAGAGAGAATCAGAGAATGTAATATCTGTTCCAGTGATGATGTCTAAGAGTAATTACCATGAAAACAATAATGACATTTAAGGAATCATACAGAGAGAGGATATTAGTTTGTGCTCAACAACAGGTGTTTGACCCTTAATGAACAACAACAGTAATGAAGCCGCTGGTCAGTGATGTGTGTCTCAGAATAACTTCAGACTCCTGTCAGTGTGTGTCACTCAATGCACAAACAACACATAATGATGAGTACATACAGTAACAGAACGTCTCAGAGAAATGAGACTGTGAAACAATTATCGTGATTTAATGGTAAGAGACCATAAAAATGTTAAAGTGGAAACGGTTAATTGGTTAACAGAAAGTTTCTGTGCTCGGTGAATAACTGTGATAGATCTAATCTTAAATTGGCATTTCCACAATTCCCTGCATGACATTTTACATTTGATGTATTTTTGTTGAAATTACTAGGTTCTTCATAGTTTCTTTTTTAAATCAGTTATGTACATTAGGGTTTTATGTTACATTTAATGTTGTTAAATGAATGTTTATTGCATTTTTCAAATTTTTGTGTGTTACCATGTCAATGTTTAGTGTGTGTGTAAATGACACTGTGCAGCTTCTTTATATTACTATTAACTTTCTAGTGGATAATCTGTAGAATATGCAGGATTTTTGACCACCAGGGATCGCTACCTCTTACAATAACAAAGGCGTATATTGATGATGTATATTCCGCATTAAGCGTAATTATGGATCTTGTCATCAAGCTGATGGATCTTTTATGGATGAGTGAATACACTGATGTTTTTAACATGACTGTGGTGAAGCAGGAGCGATTGCTAGACGTACACCAGCGCCACACGCACACACACACACACACACACACACACACACACACACACACACGCAACGCCAGTCCCGCGGATATAAAGGAATAACGACATTTCATTCTACCCAACTACACACAAGTGCTGAATTAATACTCACACAGGTCAGTTTATTAGAGGAATGAAGCTCGAGGTAACCCAGCGCTGTTTCACTCGCTCTAACAGTTACACTATCACACTAAACGCATTTGAGTGTGTTGAATGTTGTTAGTTGGGTTGTTTGTTGGCTGTATGAGACTAAGTAAGCTAGATCAACATTAGAATAAGATACAGATCATACTCTAACATTTCATCATGTTGAACTAAATAACATTGATTAGTTTTATGTACATTTGCTCTCCTGTCTAATAAAGTACATCAACACTCGCGTCTCTGTCGAGTGGAAGTTAGTCGCGGACGTGGAGCTCTCGCATCTCGAAACATGTTGATCTTCGTTTTAGTCTCTTTTTGTCTCAAAGTCTGCTTGCCATGGTCCATAATGTTTGAACAAAATAACAACAGCGTGAGGGTCCTGCTAGGCATAACCCAGTTGTCAACGTCTGTCGCCATGGTTACTATGGCAGTACGAGCGGAAACAATGGTGGAAACAGAGGGTAACGCGGATATGACGCTACTGGCGACTCCTCACCGCCGCTCACACGCCCCGTTTCCTTAGTTAAAATCGCAATTTTCTCATGATTTACAAATAGTTGGAAACATTTGGGATATTGTAAGTAATCAACTAAACAAAATATATAACATTGGCCTAGTGTTTTTTTTTTATGTTTTACATTTTTTTAATTTTTTTTTACAGTGCACGTTATTTTGTGTGTTAGTATTATAACATACTATTGTATTAATACAATGGCAGTATGTTGGCACAGATCCGGCCCACATCCGGTACACAGGGATTCCACACGGCCCAGATGTGGGTCGGATCTGTGTTGCTGTCTGGGTTCTTTCTCAAGGTAACATTTCCATCAATAGTCAGATTGTGTTTGCGATGAGAGCGTCACTTTCACCTCGCAGAAAATATGGTGCAAATTTGCTGTCAAATATTTATCTGCAGCATATCCTATTATGAAGGAACATCAAACAATGAAGTGAATCATTGTAATTATCATTGTATGAGGTGAATAAGTGCATGCAAATTGGCATAAACACTTAAGTCTGAATAATTAAGGGGTAACTGAATTTTATTGGAAATATTTTCATGTTTGTACATATTTGCTTTTCATCTCGAACTATGAAGGGAGTGACAACCTCTCTGTTTTAGTGTGAATCAGTGTGTTTTGGATTATGTATTCAATGTTAACAGCCCTTAATATTAGAAATATTAAATATGCTTTCTCTCAGCGAACAATAGCTGTAATCAACACCGAGTCCTCATAATCGACAGATGCAGCGATAAACATAATGACTGACTCCCTCGTATTTTAATCACTATGGAGACCATATTCACACTCACTGCCTTCACAAAGTCTCTGTTAGACTGTAAATCATACATCAGTGTTGATGTTAGACTCAAGCTAGATTTCTCTTTCAGCAGACTCAGTTTACTGAGCAAGTTAAAGGTGTTCTGTCTTTGTTTCTCACATTAGTTACTTATGTTTAACCCTGTAAAGCCTGACATGTGAAATAATAGTCAAAATCAATTTCGTTTGAAATGGACGAGTTTATTGAACATAGAGAAAAACAAAAAAAACAGTTTTTTTTGTTGATTATCATTGATCCATCAGGCTTTTATGGCTCATATAGTCTGATATAGTGAGAATATGGAGGAAAAAACAGCTCAGTTTTATTCAGAGACTCAAAATCTTCATAATCAATGCTAGAGGTGAAGTGTGTGTATTTACAGGTGAAACTCGAAAAATTTGAAAATCGTGCAAAAGTTTTAATTTTGATGATTATGGCTTACAGCTTATGAAACCCCACAAATCTCAGAAAATTAGAATATTACATCATCTGAAATCAATTAAAAAAAAGAAGGATTTTTGAAAAGTATAATCATATGTATATAGTTATATTATATATATATGTAGATATACACACACATATACATAAACGTGTCACACAACGCTCAGGAAAGGGTGAATAAACTTAGGCTTTATTTATACACTAAATGCAGACTCCAAAATAACAGGTAACATAAATGCTCAGAATATACTCAGGAACTGTCTCTAGACGAACACTCAGGAACCAGGAATCAGAAATAGACACGACCAGACGAGGATTGATGCGGTACTGACGAGATCGGACCCCGAGTGAAGAGTGACTGAAGCTTTTATGCAGCGTGAGTGCAGATCATGAGGAAACGAGGTGCAGGTGATCACAATCAGGGAAAGTGCGTGCAGGTGAGAATCCAGGGGAATGCTGGGACGTGTAGTGCGGGACAGGACCAGGGGAAACCGTGACATTACCCCCCCCCTCCCGGAAGGCGCGACCTCGCGCCTAAACAAAACCGAACTCCACGGTGGCATTGCTGGAGGGAGGAGCCATGGGTACAGACAGCCAGCAGGCCTCAGGGCGATGACAGGAAGCGATGACAACGTGGAAGGCGGAGCCCACCGTGCCGCCGGAGAGCCGAACGAGTGACAGGACACAGGAGACCTCGGAGACCACGACCGAGCCGCAGCGACATCCCTCCGAGATGGCAGCAGGGATCCGGAGGGCAGAGGTGGAGCCTGAGGAAGGGAGGAGCACACAGTAGCCAAAGGGGTGGAGGGCCGGAGAGCATCGAATGGCCCGCAAGTCCGCGGCGAATGTGGTGCGATGACCGACCCAGGTGTAGCCGAAGTACTGAGGGAGCCCGGTGAAGCCGAATGACCGATGGTCACTGCAGACATCGAGGGTGGGTGGAGCATAGGCGTGGGAGTCAGGGCGACGGGTCGAAGTGGAGTGGAACGTAGAGAGGCTGGAGGCGAAGGCACGGAGTCCTCACGCCCAGGATGAGAAGACCTCCAGCAGTCCAGCAGTGGAACCACACCACTGAGAGGTAGAGGTGGAACAGCGGGGCTGATGGGGGGAGACGAAGACTGGGCAACAACAGTGGTCTCAGTAATGGGTGGGTGGGTGGGACACACTTCCATGCCCTCGAATTCCACTAACACTCCCTCGGCCAAGGATGTCATCGGCTCTGTAGGCGTGACGAACTCAGGCTCTGGCGGGCATGCGACGGGCTCAGGCTGTGGCGGGCCTGCGACGGGTTCAGACTCTGGCGGACAGGCGGCGGGCTCAGGCTTGTGCACTGCTTCGGCTGGCCAGATGAGATGCGCTGGTTCGGCTGGGCTGGTGAGGGAAGTGGACTCGGAGGATCCGAAGCGAAAGGGTTCTTCGGTATGGCGGGTGTGGGGAGTGGGTTTGGTGGCTCCAAACAGAAACGCCGGTTCGGCAGGGCGGAGACGGAAGAAGAACGGAGTGGGGCTGACTTGCGGAGAAGGAAGAGGTGCTGGGGGTCGAAGGGCGTGGATAAAATCCATTAACGTGGCATGGATGGAGTCCTGCATTGTGTGTGTGGTCCGATCTTCTGTCACACAACGCTCAGGAAAGGGTGAATAAACTTAGGCTTTATTTATACACTAAATGCAGACTCCAAAATAACAGGTAACATAAATGCTCAGAATATACTCAGGAACTGTCTCTAGACGAACACTCAGGAACCAGGAATCAGAAATAGACACGACCAGACGAGGATTGATGCGGTACTGACGAGATCGGACCCCGAGTGAAGAGTGACTGAAGCTTTTATGCAGCGTGAGTGCAGATCATGAGGAAACGAGGTGCAGGTGATCACAATCAGGGAAAGTGCGTGCAGGTGAGAATCCGGGGAATGCTGGGACGTGTAGTGCGGGACAGGACCAGGGGAAACCGTGACAAAACGTATGTATATGTGTGTGTATATATAGTTATACAAGTATTTATAAATAAATTATACATAAATAATTTTATATGATATATTTTATAAATAAAATACTAAATTGAAAAAATGAAAATAATTTCATTGTATAGACAAAACCTGTTAAATAAATGAACATATATTTTTTGTGTTCACGGAAGAAAATACAGAAATCCATTTAAAGCAGTTAAACAGCACATATTTAATTTTTCTATGTACATT
>CM070830.1:39741319-39753819 GCA_036326025.1 Chrosomus eos | reverse complement strand
TCCTACATGGCAGCCGGTCAGGCTGGCATGGCCCTCCACACCATGGCCATTCTCCAGGCCTACCAAGCAGATGTTTTGAAGGAGATGGACGAGGGTGACGGTATCACTCCGGAGGCCGTCAAGGAGCTGCGCATGGCTACCGATCTGGCCTTGAGGGCCACCAAGCATACGGCACGCGCCGTAGGGCGTTCTATGGCGGGGGCGATTGCTGCAGAGCGCCACCTTTGGTTGAACCTCACTGAAATCCGCGATAAGGAGAAGGTCTTCCTCTTGGATGCTCCAGTATCTCAATCAGGGTTATTTGGAGAGGCAGTCAACACAGTGGTGGAAAAATTTCGGGCTGCTAAGTCCCAGTCAGCTGCCCTCAGGCAGTTTATGCCCAGGAGGGCTAGGGAATCCTCCAAACCCGCCCCTGCCCTGCCCAGAGAACGCTCTTCTCATAGATCGGAGTTTCCTGCTAGGAGAAGTGACTCGGCTCATCCCCCACCCGCTACGGTCTGGGGAGCCCGTGGTCGCCCGTTTCCTCGCCAACGGCCCCATAAGCGCCTCGAGCTGAAGCGGTCTAACAAGCCCTTCGCTCCGTCCTCCTCGAATCGCTCCTGACCTGCAGGTCAGAAAAAGGAGAGCTTCTCTCGATCTGCGAGGTTGGATCAGACCGCGCAAGCGTTTCTGTCCACCTCCCACTCGCTCTCCTTTTCTATACCGGCCACTTTCGCCACCCAGCGTGTTTTGAAGTGCTGCCACCCCTCAACGATGTCCAAACCGTTTGGAGCAGGAGGAAGGAGACGCGCTCTGCTTTCTCCCCTCCCTTTCGGCACACCCGATTCCTATCGCTCGCGTAGTAGACACTCTCGTTTTCTCTCAGCAACAGGCGGAACCATTGATCCTAGCCAACCAGGCAGTAGTGCCCCTCTCTACGTGTCAGGACGTCAACGGCTTTCCTTCACGTTGGACTGCTCCGCCACACGGAAGCCAACACATCAACCTATTTCAGGTATGTCCGCCGCCTTGCACCACTCTACCCCCTCTCTCTCAATCCTTTCCAGCTTGGGAGCGTCTGCCAGGGGTGTCGCCCTGGGTCCTCCGCACAGTCCGGCTCGGCTACACACTCCAGATCTGTCGCCCGCCCCCTTGCTTCAACGGGGTCTGCCCAACTGTAGTCAACAGCGCCTCAGAGGCTTCTGTTCTACAGCAGGAAATTTCCTCCCTTTTATTCAAAGGGGCCATCGAGGAGGTTCCCCCGGAGGAGATCGAGCAGGGCCTCTTCAGTCATTACTTCCTGGTCCCCAAAAAGGGCGGAGGTCTGCGCCCAATACTAGACCTGCCCTGGCTGAATTTTTGTCTCTACAAAGGGAAATTCAAGATGTTGACGCTCAAGGCCATCATCTCTCAAATTCGAGCAGGGGACTGGTTCATAACAATAGACCTGAAGGATGCATATTTTCATATTCAGAAATGAAAAACGACACAGAAGGTTCCTCAGGTTCTCCTTCGGGGCAAAGGCATACCAATACAAGGTCCTCCCCTTTGGTCTTGCCCTAGCACCAAGAACTTTCACGAAGTGTATGGATGCTGCTCTGGCCCCTTTGCGGCTCCAGGGCATCCGGATACTCAATTACCTGGACGATTGGCTCCTTTTAGCCAACTCCAAATAATTAGTGACTCACCACAGGGACCTTGTCCTTCGTCACATTCAGTCTCTCGGCCTGAGATTGAACACGGAGAAGAGTGTTCTTGCCCCAGCTCTAAGCACAGTCTTCCTAGGGGTGCGCCTGGATTCTGTTCTGATGCGGGCCCAGTTGGCTCCTGCCCGGATTTCCAGCATTCTAACATGTTTGGCCCGTTTTTCACTCGGTCATCATGTTTCTGTGGGCACTTGTCGCAGGCTGCTGGGCCTCATGGCCGCAGCATCCCCAGTGCTTCCCCTTGGGTTACTCCACATGAGACCCTTTCTCTGGTGGATGAGACTCTCGGGTGCCCGGTCCACAGGACCGGTTTTTCGCCGGTTGAAGGTGTCGAGTGGCTGCCTCCACGCACTTTCAATTTGGCGGGACCCTCTTTTCCTTCAAAGGGGGGTCAGCATGGGTGCAGTCTTCCGTCGCCAGATGATTACGACGGATGCCTCTCTAACCGGATGGGGTGCGGTTTTCAAAGGGAGACCAGCAAGGTTTGGACTGGAGAGACTCTCGATTGGCACATAAACAGCTTGGAGCTGAGAGCTGTTTCCCTGGCCCTCCTTCACTTTCTCCCATTTCTCAGAGGTCATCACGTCATTGTCAGAACGGACAATATGGCAGTGGTGTCTCATATAAATCGACAGGGGGGCTCGCGGTCGCGCACCCTGGACAGGCATGCGCGCCGCTTACTCCTTTGGTCTCAGGACAAATTCTTGTCGCTAAGGGCAGTCCATGTTCCAGGAGCCCTCAACCTCGCAGCAGATTTTCTGTCGAGGCAGAAACTCAGGGCAGGGGAATGGACATTGAACCGTCAGACGGTAGCTCTAATTTGGGAAGTGTTCGGAGAGGCGGAAGTGGACCTTTTTGCATCCCAGGAATCGTCCCAGTGCCCTCTTTGGTTCTCCTTGAGCCCCCCAGCTCCTCTGGGGATAGATGCATTCGCCCACCCTTGGCCGAGGAAGAGGCTTTATGCTTTCCCTCCTGTCAAGCTTATCCAGGCAGTTCTTTCCAGGGTGAGGGAGAGCGGAGTTCTACAATTTGGATCTTGATACGACTCCAGGTTCCCAGGTTTTGTCTGCTTGAACCAGCAGTACGCGTGATCTGATTTTGTTCTAGTTTTGGCAGCACTGTAGCTTGGCGAGTTTGGTATATCGTTCCCACTGCATCATAAGCTACGCAGCGTTGAGTGAACCTATGAAAGAGAACGTCTCTGGTTACTGGTGTAACCTATGTTCTCTGAATAGGGAACGAGACGCTGCGTTTGCTGCCAAGCTCCTTGCGCTGCCGACAGGAATCCTTTTCGGCAGAGAAATCTGAGGAGCAGATGGCGCGCGCACGCTGTTATAGTATGATGACGCAGAGGCGTCAAGGGCGCGGCCGCGCCATCAGCCAATGGAATTGGCGTGATTCTATAAGGGCTTCAGACAATCGGCACACCCAGAGGGCGTTCCCACTGCGTCATAAGCTACGCAGCGTCTCGTTCCCTATTCAGAGAACATAGGTTACACCAGTAACCAGAGACGTTTTACTGTAGTTCCCCGATGCATTAACTAACATTACCGACACACTCAAAACCAGCAGCTGTGTTTGCCACAAATCTACCGCAAAAAAGCCGCTCATAATATTCTTGTGTGAGTGATTGAGGCCGGTAAAAAAAATTACAATTTAAAAATTCCCTAACCATGTTTTCCACGACTATAAGAACACGTAAACAGTGGATTTTAAAGCAGAAGTACTACGTCATTTTTTTAGTTGTTCAACTAGTTTCTGGCAAGCGGCAACATGCTAATCTGATAAATGAAGCCTACCCGGAAGTGCGGAAAACTGCACTACATGTAAACTCCGCTAGGGGCCGGTCCCAGAAGGGAGCAAATGTCCATAGACCCCCATATTAAAATGTCCGTTTTCAAAGCATAAATTCATGTTTTTACAGGTTGGTCCCATGGACTTTTACTGTATTTTTCGATAGGTACCGAGTGCCTGACAACTGTGAGGGGGGTGAATTTTTTTCTAACTCGTTAGTTTAGAGCGTATTTAGATATAAAATGTATGACAAATAAGGGCGTGGTTAACTTTGATTGACAGCTTGATTGACAGCTGATAACGGGCTGCGCCGAGTGGAATTCCTGAAACATGACATCTCGGCCATGATCTGACCCAACACATCACACCACCTCTGTATCCTTTCTGAAAAGATTTTCCAAGATGGCGCCGCCCATACCCCCCATAAACGCCTCAAAACCGTTCTTCAGAAAGTCTATGTGTGACGTCACAGAAGCTTCGTCCATATTTTTACAGTCTATGGTTGATTACTGCGTCCTAGAGAGAGAAACCCTTCCAGAGTGTTTTTTGGTTGAAATTTGAAAATACAAGCAGTTGATTTGCTCGTTTGATATGTCATCATCTGGCTCAACCAATCACATGAGTTTGGGGCGGGGCTTATCGGTCTGACTGACCAATGGCTGTAGGAAACCTGTTGGAAAACACTCATTATTGTGCCACTAATGAAGCTTTAAAAGATAAACCCTCATGTTTCTGAAGCACTACAGTCCTGTCCACGCCTGACATGTGTTTATGATTCTGATGTGTTCATAGAGAACCGTTGATGCATTATTTTTCCCCGTCGTCTGTCGCTGTTATGATGTTGCATTGAGATCGGCTGCACTTATGTGAGATTATCACGTTCTCAGATGCTTTCATCTTCTGTAGCCATCGGATAATCACAAAGAAAATACATCGCCATGGAAACCTTTATTTAGCATCTGGGTTTTATTTGTATTGAATCCTTTTTAGAAGTTATTGTGGAAGTCTTTGTGAATTGATAAGGAAATAGAGACATGCTGTTCCTGCTGTGAAACTGTAATGATGCTGGAAATACAGCTTTGATCACAGGAATAAATTACACTTTACTATATATTCACACAGAAAATGCAATCCCATATTTTAAATATTAAATTTAAAAATAAAAAAAATATGACCAATCCCATATTTTAAATAATATTAAATTTAAAAATAAAAAATATGGCTAATCCCATATTTTAAATAATATTAAATTTAAAAATAAAACAAATTACCAATCCCATATTTTAAATAATATTAAATTTAGAAATAAAAAATATGACCAATCCCACATTTAAATGTTAAATTTAAAAATAAAAAATATGACCAATCCCATATTTTAAATAATATTAAATTTAAAAATAAAAAATATGACCAATCCCATATTTTAAATATTAAATTTAAAAATAAAAAATATGACCAATCCCATATTTTAAATAATATTAAGTTTGAAAATAAAACAAATTTCCAATCCCATATTTTAAATAATATTAAATTTAAAAAATAAAAAATATGACCAATCCCATATTTTAAATGTTAAATTTAAAAATAAAAAATATGACCAATCCCATATTTTAAATAATATTACATTTAAAAATAAAAAAAATATGACCAATCCCATATTTTAAATAATATTACATTTAAAAATAAAAAAAATATGACCAATCCCATATTTTAAATAATATTACATTTAAAAATAAAAAATATGACCAATCCCATATTTTAAATGTTAAATTTAAAAATAAAAATATGACCAATCCCATATTTTAAATAATATTAAATTTAATAATAAAAAATATGACCAATCCCATATTTTAAATAATATTAAATTTAAAAATATAAAATATGACCAATTCCATATTAAATAATATTAAATTTAAAAATAAAACAATATGACCAATCCCATATTTTAAATAATATTAAATTTAAAAATAAAAAAAAAAGACCAATCCCATATTTTTTAATTTGTAATATACTGGAAACACATGAAATCCTATTAGTTTGCTTCTAATTATCACAACAGAATCATTATTGTGCAATTTTTCATGTTCCCTACAGCGGCTTTAACATCCCTGATCTCGGATACAGAAAACTGTTTTGTGCATCGATGTCTGTATCTGTCAATTATTCATATAAGCATACATTTATGAATATGTCCTGAGGCATTGCGAGGGTTTGAATTCTGTTGACAATAATGACATGAATTTCTTGTCCAGCGTGTGCAGATGCTCTTAATATATCATGATCATCTGTGATAGACAGAACTTTACATCTAACTGAAAGGATAAGTGTGAGCATCAGGACGAGTTTCTGTAACACTTTACATCACGTATAACACATTATAAAAGTATTCATAACGTATGTTGTAATCTTTTCACAAATAATTGTAAACAAAGTTAAAATACATTATAATATTTGCAGATTCGCCATGCGTTTTAATGCATTATACTTTCTAAAGGTATGTTCGATGACTAGATTATTATAATGCATTGTAATGTATGTATAATGGTTAATAAGTATTCATATCATAATGCATTATAAGATGCATAACAAGGCATATTGAATGCATTAAAACACATTTATAATATATAAAGGAATATACATATATTTCATTCATTTTAATATATTGTTAATGTACTGATATATGTATTAGGCCTACTTTATTTATTTAAGGCTGATTTTTATTTATTAATTAATTAATTCAATTTAATAAATGTTTTATTGTACTGAATATATATATATATATATATATATATATATATATATATATATATATATATTAATATATATATATATATATATATATATATATATAAAAATATTATATCTATTTTGGGCACTTAATTTCAGGGTGAACTATTCATTCAAAAAGCATATATGCACTATATTTATATATATATATATATATATATATATATATATATATATATATATATATATATATATATATATATATATGCACTATATATAAAGGAATTACGTTTTTTTTTTTGCATTGTGACATTATTGTCATAATTAAACAATTATGATTTTCATACAGTTTCTTTAAGAAGAATAACCTTTGAGAATTAAAAAAAAATGTATCTAACCATTTCCTTTAATTACACTAATGACTATTTGCGGGTAAATGTGCTTAATGATCATGAGAATAATGTCACAATGCAAAAGATCTTAAAGGGCCTAAAATAGCTCAGATTTCCATTACTTTTGATCATTTTAATGTAACAAATGACCCACAGCCATTAGCATTATATTTTCTGAGTGTTTGCTGATTATTCTGCCATGTTTTTCATATCTTGCTTCTCTTTCACTCGTGTGTTTTGTATAATGTGTGGTGTGTGTGTGTGTGTGTGTGTGTGATTTCTCTGAATCCATTAGTGATGTCTTGCAGGGCCGGAGTGAGTGACACGGATCTGATGAGAGTTCATGTTGCCTTGTAATTAGTCAATCAGTGTTTATCAGCGCTAGCACACTTCATGTGTTTGGAACATAAAGATATAATTCAGCTAAAAATACAATATTCACTCATCCTCATGTCATTTCTAAGATATATGACAACAGATGATGGAAAATAGAAGTAGAAATTATAGCGAGTCAAGCTCAGGAAAATGATCTTAACAGTAATCTAGTAGTTTTATGGTTTATTTAAATAAATGTATGTATTTTTTCATTCATTTTAATACATTTACATAATAGATAATGTATTACTTAATTTATTTAAGGCTTATTTTTATTCATTCATTCAATTTAATAAATGTTTTATGTACTTATATAAATATTATTATATCTAGTTTGGGCACTTAATTTCAGGGTGAACTATTCATTCAAAAAGCATATAGTTAATATCAAAGACTTTATTAACAGAAAGACGGTGCACTCATATTACTAATGAACAGGAGAAAGTGCAACGTGCAATATGGCGGAATAATCATAATCATAATTATCATTAATCAACATGCAGCAATACTACATTTTTCTAAATGTCATAATCATTTGTTAACAAACAAGTATTCATTACTTCAATGAGCTCATTGTTTCTGCATTAAATTATTACATTCTTTAAATTAATACTTTTTTCACTAACTATGATTTTGTATATGTACATTTCTGAAATATATAACTTATAGTTCCCTCTGATAACAGATCACTGTAAATTATAATTTGGACTCATGAATTTTCTGTAAAGCTGCTTTGAAATGATGTGTATTGTGAAAAGCGCTATACAAGTTTTTATTTATTTAATTGAATAAGCCCCGCCTTCTAAATAAACCAGCCAATGGGTGATTGGGAAAGTCTCTGCGTGTGCATTGGTGGATCCAGATTCAGAAAGAGCATGATTGATGTGACTGACACCTGTGATGCGGTTCTCCTCCACACTGATGTGCTCCAGGCTCCTCACGTCCAGCAGGCGCTCGGGGAAAACCGTCAGAGAGTTTCTGGAGAGGTTGATGTTGACCAAGTGCTCCATGTCTCCGACCGCCTCTGGCAGCTTCGTGAGGACGTTTCCCTGCAGATCCAGCTCTACACACACACACACACACACACACACACACACACACACACACACACACACACGCGCACACGCACACGCACACGCGCACACGCACACGCACACACGCACGCACACACACACACACACACGCACACACACACTCGTCAGGTGATCTATATCTATCAGAGCTGGGCTAGAAACCGGTCCACATCTCCCATGATGCATTGCAAATGATGCAACTACTGCAAGTCACTCTGAAACAGCTTCATGTGAAGAATATTGTACAACTGCAGCTCAATTTAAATCTCTTCTGCTGCACTAAAGCTGCATTTATTTGATCAAAAATACAGTAGAAATATTATTACAATACAAAAAAACGTTTTCTATGTGAATATATAGTAAAGTGTAATTTATTCCTGTGAATTTTCAGCATCATTACTCCAGTCTTCAGTGTCACATGATCCTTCAGAAATCACCATAATATGAGGATTTGATTAAACATTTATGATAATTATCAGTTGAAACCAGTTAATACCTTTTGTTTTTCAGGATTCTGTGATGAATAGAAAGTTCAAAAGAACAGCATTAATTTGAAATATGACTTTTTGTTACATTATAAATGTCTTTACTCTCACTTTTGATCAATTTAATGGATCCTTGCTGAATAAAAGTAGGCTATTAATTTACTTTTTTTAATCTTACTGGGCCAAACGTCAATATTTTTGTACCGTTGTTTAATGAATCACTTTGCAATGCTTCAGAATGTAGAGTTTAAATCTGTTTAATAATATAAAAATTTAAATGATTTCATTATTTTGAACAAATGTTTCATAATGTGAAGCTGTTTTTCTGTTGATGTCAGAAAAGATTCATAAAAGTTGATTCATCCGTTTATACGGAAGAATTCACTGGATTATACTTTATTCATTTCCATCTTTAATAACTGCAGTATGTCAGTAAACGTGTGGTCTAGAGAGACGGGTTACCTCGTAACTGAGTAAACGTGAGGAAGAACTTGTTGCTCAAGGCTTTGATGCTGTTGTTGGCCAGAGAGAGTGTGTGTATGGTGTGTGTGCAGCTGCGCATCATCCTGAAGACGCCGTCAGGGAAACTAACGAGACCACAGTCCGACAGATCTAGAGGAAACACAACAGTCGGCTTAACATGAGGTTGGGTTGTTCCTGTGTATCAACACACTGTTATTGTGCAATCACTCACAAAATCACGGCAAATACTATCAGAGATTAATGCAGTAATTGGAGGCGTTTGATGTGTGTGTGTGTGTGTGTGTGTGTGTGTGTGTAATCAGAGGTTCACAATGCTGATGATTGCGACGTGACTTTATTTAGACATTAAATGATTGATATGATGACACTTGATCAATTGGAATGTGATTTATAGGAGCTTCTCGGCACAACGGCACCATCTACTGCTCACACACACACACACACACACACACACACACACACACACACACACACACACACACACACACACACACACACACACACACACACACACACACACACACACACACACACACACACACGAGGAACAGTGAGTTTATTTTTTTGCAATTATCAGTATGTAAAAGCATTTAAAAAATGTTTAGTATAACTTTCTTTGGATTTCAATCTTTTAGACGCCAGAAACCCCAAAATATGATCTTCCTCATGGAGGGGATTTAGAAATGTTAATCAATTTAAACACAAATTATACTATGAAAAAAAAAATATGTGTAAAATATTAAGTTACATTATTATTACATTGTTGTTTTTCTCTACCCACTATAAAAATGTACTGTTATAGCTATTTTCTATGTAAATCAAACTTTTCATAAATTCATTTGTTCATTTTAATCAATATTTTATGTACTGGTATATGTATTTTATTTATTTAAATAAATTAAATCATTCAATTTAATAAAATGTTGATGTACTGTTATATCTATTATTTTATTTATTTAAATACATTTATTAATTCATTTTAATCCGTTTTTATTGTACTGTTATATCTATTTTATCTATTTAAATACATTTCTTATCAATTTTAATATTTGTTTAATGTATTGTTATTTGTATTTTTTATTTAAATCAATTTATTTTTTAATTCATTCATGTATTACTTTGTTTAAAATGAATGATCATGTAAATAAAATACATTGTGTTCATATACATTTATATAACAGTAAAATTGATTAATTGAATGAATGAAAAATAAATCGATTTAAATAATTAATAATCCATCAGTAAATTAAAATTGATAAAAATTAATGAATAAATAAATAAATAATGGATTTAAATAAAACGTATAGCAGTACATTAAAATAGTTTAAAATGTATGAAGTGAACATGTGAATGAATCAATAATTTTAATGTACTGTTATGTAATCAAATGTATTGATTTATTAATTTCTGTAATATGTAATATGTAACATATGTAATATGTATTGTTTTATTTAAATCAAATATTTATCTAATCATTCATGTTAATCATTTTTTTATCATTTATTTCCACATCCCCTTGAGGTCGACGACCCAGCTCTACCGAACATCAGGAGTTATGCATGCATTTAGAAGAGGGCATAAACATCAAAACACAATTCCTCTGAGATATGAGTTATTATTCAGTGTCAGACGGTGTCTCACCCAGCGAGTCTCGGCCCTCCTCCATGGTGGCGTTGATCCTCCTGGCGACCCTCGCCACGGCCTCCGCCATCCGGTTCGGTTCACGTGTGATGATCTGAGGAGTGATTGGTGGATCAGTGATCTGTTCTCTGTGCAGTGATTGGTGGATCAGTGATCTGTTATCTGTGCAGTGATTGGTGGGTTCCGGTGTGATCTGTGCAGTGATTGGTGGATGAGTGGACTGTGATCTGTGGAGTGATTGGTGGGTTCCGGTGTGATGTGTGCAGTGATTGGTGGGTTCTGGTGTGGTCTGTGCAGTGATTGGTGGATCAGTGGACTGTGATCTGTGCAGTGATTGGTGGGTTCCGGTGTGATGTGTGCAGTGATTGGTGGGTTCCGGTGTGATCTGTGCAGTGATTGGTGGGTTCCGGTGTGATCTGTGCAGTGATTGGTGGGTTCCGGTGTGATCTGTGCAGTGATTGGTGGATCAGTGGACTGTGATCTGTGCAGTGATTGGTGGGTTCCGGTGTGATCTGTGCAGTGATTGGTGGGTTCTGGTGTGATCTGTGCAGTGATTGGTGGGTTCCGGTGTGATCTGTGCAGTGATTGGTGGGTTCCGGTGTGATTTGAGCAGTGATTGGTGGATCAGTGGACTGTGATCTGTGCAGTGATTGGTGGGTTCTGGTGTGATCTGTGCAGTGATTGGTGGGTTCCGGTGTGATCTGTGCAGTGATTGGTGGGTTTCCGGTGTGATCTGTGCAGTGATTGGTGGGTTTCCGGTGTGATCTGTGCAGTGATTGGTGGGTTCCGGGTGTGATCTGTGCAGTGATTGGTGGGTTCCGGTGTGATCTGTGCAGTGATTGGTGGGTTCCGGTGTGATCTGTGCAGTGATTGGTGGGTTCCGGTGTGATCTGTGCAGTGATTGGTGGGTTCCGGTGTGATCTGTGCAGTTATTGGTGGGTTCCGGTGTGATCTGAGCAGTGATTGGTGGGTTACTCACAGGTGCACAGGAAGTCACAGGTATCAGCCACGGACAGCCACTTCCTGCCAGAGCGCACAAACATGCAGTGACATCAGAAAAATGAACATAATATATGTGTATATGCAGAATTTATAAAGCCCAAAATCACGATTAATTAATCACGATTAATCAATCACGATTAATCACATCTAACTTACAAGTTTTTGTTTATATAATATATGTGTGGATATATCATATTCTAATTATAATATATGTGTATGTATGTATGCATGTGTGTGTGTGTGTGTATGTGTGTGTGTGTGTGTGTGTGTGTATAAGCAAACAAACACACACACACACACACACACAATATATATATATATCATGATATCATGTATATCTATTTATTTCATGTATCATGTAGAGTTGTTTGAGCATGCTCTTCAACTTCTAGAATTATAAAGCCCAAAATAACTCATTACACGGAAAAAATGTAAAAGGTAATATAGAAAAATATCATTATTGGCCAACAGAATTTTTAATAGAGAAAAATTACAGCTGCTAAAACAAATGTGACGACACCCTGATACCTTTTCCAACATACTTTCGTCCTAAAAACACAGTTCAACATTTCAATTAAAATCTACCTTCATCTCATCTTCATTTCAAAGTGTAATATGTATTTAAATGTGCAATTATGAGAAAAAGCCAAGCATTTAAAGCCTCAAACAGCTGAACAGACAAATATAGACACACATGACGTTATTAATAGCAAGAGAATTTCTGTATCTGAACGAACATTACCATATCATTAATGTTACATCACAAATATTATCTGGCTTTATGGACTGCAGGATTATCGACGAATTACGTCATGCCATTCATTCAAATATAGACATTAAAGT
>CM070830.1:39683819-39736319 GCA_036326025.1 Chrosomus eos | reverse complement strand
GATCTGATGAAGATCTGATGAAGATCTGATGAAGATCTGATGAAGATCTGATGAAGATCCTCTCTCTGATGAAGATCTGAGGAAGATCTGATGAAGATCTGAGGAAGATCTGATGAAGATCGTCTCTCTGATGAAGATCTGATGAAGATCGTCTCTCTGATGAAGATCGTCTCTCTGATGAAGATCTGATGAAGATCCTCTCTCTGATGAAGATCTGAGGAAGATCTGATGAAGATCGTCTCTCTGATGAAGATCTGATGAAGATCGTCTCTCTGATGAAGATCTGATGAAGATCTGATGAAGATCTGATGAAGATATGATGAAGATCTGATGAAGATCTGATGAAGATCGTCTCTCTGATGAAGATCTGATGAAGATCTGATGAAGATCTGATGAAGATCTGATGAAGATCTGATGAAGATCTGATGAAGATCTGATGAAGATCGTCTCTCTGATGAAGATCTGATGAAGATCCTCTCTCTGATGAAGATCTGATGAAGATCTGATGAAGATCGTCTCTCAGATGAAGATCTGATGAAGATCTGATGAAGATCTGATGAAGATCGTCTCTCTGATGAAGATCCTCTCTCTGATGAAGATCTGATGAAGATCTGATGAAGATCCTCTCTCTGATGAAGATCTGATGAAGATCCTCTCTCTGATGAAGATCTGATGAAGATCTGATGAAGATCTGATGAAGATCTGATGAAGATCTGATGAAGATCCTCTCTCTGATGAAGATCTGATGAAGATCTGATGAAGATCTGATGAAGATCTGATGAAGATCTGATGAAGATCTGATGAAGATCCTCTCTCTGATGAAGATCTGATGAAGATCTGATGAAGATCTGATGAAGATCTGATGAAGATCTGATGAAGATCCTCTCTCTGATGAAGATCGTCTCTCTGATGAAGATCTGATGAAGATCCTCTCTCTGATAAAGATCTGATGAAGATCTGATGAAGATCCTCTCTCTGATGAAGATCTGATGAAGATCCTCTCTCTGATGAAGATCTGATGAAGATCTGATGAAGATCCTCTCTCTGATGAAGATCTGATGAAGATCTGATGAAGATCTGATGAAGATCTGATGAAGATCCTCTCTCTGATGAAGATCTGATGAAGATCTGATGAAGATCTGATGAAGATCTGATGAAGATCGTCTCTCTGATGAAGATCTGATGAAGATCCTCTCTCTGATAAAGATCTGATGAAGATCCTCTCTCTGATGAAGATCTGATGAAGATCCTCTCTCTGATGAAGATCTGATGAAGATCTGATGAAGATCGGGTGATGAAGACGTGGGTCGGTCACAGGCACCCACACTCCTCCACCAGCATGTCCTCGTGGTGTCTCAGGATGAGTTCCCCGTTCTCGTAGTAAAGCATGCTGAGCGGACTCATCTTGGTGGGAGCGCAGCACGCAGCCGGAGCTCTGCTGGGATGATAATACTTCAGCAAACTCTGCAGGAGAAGCGCAGGAGACCAGCGTTACTGCACCACCATTCACTCATAATCTCAATTACAGTTATTTTCATACTTTACATTTATATTTTAAATTCACTTAAAGTTTTAGTCATTTTGCTGTGTCATTTTAATTTCAATTCTTCAAGTTAAACTAAATGACAATGAGAAATTTTGCCTTGGCATCTAGATAAATAAAATAAGTTTGAGTTTCTTATATTTTTATATTCAGTTAACATTTATTTCAATTAACAAAAAAAGTAATTTTTATTTCACTTTTAGCTTCTAAAATGAAAATGAGAAATAAGATGGTTTTTTTAAGGTTTTTTATATTTGATTTTATTTCAAGTAACATTTTGTGTCATTTTATTTCAGTTTTACTTTATTTTTAGTTTTTTTTTTAAATTTGTTTTATTTCAAGTAATGAACAAAATGTTTTATGTAACTTTTATTTCAGTTTTAGTTTTTTTTTTTTAGTGCGTTAAGTTTAACTAAATAAAAATGAGAAATGTTACTGAAATAAAATAGTTTTTTGGTTAGTTTTTTATTTCACTTTTAGCTTCTAAAATGAAAATGAGAAATTAGATGTTTTTTAAAGGTTTTTCATTTCAAGTAACGATTTTTTGTCCTTTTATTTCAGTTTTTACTTTAGTGAACATTGTTTTATTTTAAATGTTTTATGTAACTTTTATTTCAGTTTTAGTTTTTTTAGTGCGTTAAGTTTAACTAAATAAAAATGAGAAATGTTGCTGAAATAAAATACTTTTTTGGTTAACATTTTTTATTTTATTTTAAGTGACATTTTTTAGGTAGCCTAGTTTTTTATTGCAGTTTTAGCGTAGTTATTTTAGCACTGAAATGAAATTGAGAAATAAGATTTTTTTTATATATATATTTTATCCCAAGTATTGAAAATTTATTCAAATGTAATTTTTATTTCAGTTTTAATTTAAATGTTTTAATACTGAAATAAAAATGAGAAATAAGTTAATTTTTTTAAGTTTTGTAATATTTAAAGTTTATTTCACTTATTTATTTCAGTTTAAGTTATTTCAGTACTTAAAAAAGCTAAATGAAAAATGAGAAAATTTGCCTTGGCAACAAACAGAAATAAAACACTTTTCAACATTTTATTGTATTTCATTATATTTTAAGTAATGAAAATGTATCAGATGGTTTTATCTGAGGATAATCCCCGTGTCGAGGAGAGTTTAATGCACTCCTAAAGCTCTGAAAGCTCCAGTACGAGTAGTGTAACGCCTCACCTGCATGTACGCGTGGTTGGTGGGATGAAACTCTTCTCCCAGAGGATTCGGGCAGCTTCCCTCGCACCGGAACGCGTTGTACTTCTTAGGGAAAACGATCCACGATCCCCATCCGATCTGATTGAAGTCCACATGCATGTCGACTCTCCTACACATGGAGCTCCTGTCCACCGAAGTCTTGACCAGCTCCGGGTTCCTCATGGGTTGACCTCTGCGACCCCTCCTGCTCTTGTGGAGCTTCTCTCTCCGGATCTCCTTTCCTTCGGTGTTGAATAAGAACTTGGACTTCTCCGCCGTGTGGAGGAGACTGGCTTTATCCGGTTCTCCCAGTTCAGAGCTGGTTTGTGAGAATATTAGCAGCATTGCTCTGTGACGGATGCCGTCTAGATGCTTAGGCCCGTTTGGAAGAATCCTCACGGCTCTTTTCGCCTTCACGCGCCTTTTCTGGGAAAGCTTGGGACCGATCCAGTCTAGGAGCAGGTGTGTGACGTTATAGACCTCCAGTTATGGGAATCGCTCATCAGAGATGACCCGGATAGCTGGCCCAGGGACTGGTTTTCCAGACAGAACTGGCGCTGGTTGCACGGGACATCATGCTGGTGTCTGATCTCCACCGTGATGTTCGTCTGATGCGTTTCTCTGGGAATCCGGATCCGCAGCTCCGCCGACTGAATCTGACGCTCGGAAAGCACAGAGGACAGGTCGAAGTGTGTGATGTAGTGCTTGTCTTGATTGATCACACCTGGAAAAAGACGATGAGAAGATGTAAATCACATGCAAATTACAAAATACATGATTTTCATCGAATTATTTTACGTTTATATTAAGTTCAACTTTTATCGCGTGATCCTGGACCACAAACCCAGTTATAAGTCGCACGGGTACATTTGTGGCAATAGCCAACAAGTCAAAATTATTGATTTTTCTTGCATTCAATTCAATTCAATTTTCACAATACACATAATTTCAAAGCAGCTTTACAGAAAATGCATAAGTGCATGAGTTTTTATGCCAAAAATCATTAGGATATTAAGTAAAGAAGTTATTTTGATATATTTCCTTCCGTAAATATATAAAAACTGTATTTTTGTGAGTGAATTCAGCACAATTGCGAACAAAAATTGACAACTTTAAAGGCGATTTTTCTTAATATTTTGATTTTTTTGCATCCTCAGATACCAGATTTTCTCTGACAGATATTGTCCTATCATATCAATGTATCCTAACAACCATACATCAATGGAAAGCTTATTTATTCAGCATTCAGATGATGCATAAAAAAAAATTCCAAAAAAATTAACCCTGGTTTTGTGGTCCAGGGTCACATGATAAGTGAGATTCCCCCAGTTTGAGACACAGCCCATCATCACAGGCTCTTTTGATGTTGGTTTTTCTCCAGGGATGAATGGCTCTCTGTAGTGCACACAAACCTAAAGGTAATGAGGTGATTTGTGCCAGCTGAACACACACACTTTGATCCTCGTGTGTGTGAGGCTCTTGTCCAGTCGAGTGTATTAGGCTTGCTGTACATTTACATTAAAATTGCTAATTGCTTTGGTTTATCTAATAAGTGTTCCTGGCTGTGTTTAATAGCTCTGCATTCAACATCAGTCTAGTTCAAATCATCATTAGATGACGTCTTTAATATTGGGTCCAACTTTGAATTTGCACACATTTCTGGAAGCATTGCACTTCAATATATTTGGCTTGGTTTGTCAATAATAATATCAATTATTATCATTGAATTTTTATTATATTTTTCTAGTTGCAGTCTAATGATTATTCTGTTTATTATAAATAATTTATTAAAAATAATCATTAGACTCCAACAATAAAATATAATATTGGAGATAATTTAAAACAAAAAACTATTATATTTTTAGTTGCAGTCTAATTATTACTCAGTTTATTGTAAATAAGTGATTTTAAATAATCATTAGACTGCAACAAGAAAATATTATACTACGATCATTTAAAATATTGATTATATTTTTCTTGTTGCAGTCTAATGATTATTCTGTTTATTCTAAATAATTTATTTAAAATACTTATTAGTCTGTAACAAGAAAATATATTATTTGAAATAACCTAAAATATTGATTATATTTTTCTTGTTGCAGTCTAATACTTATTCTGTTAATTCTAAATAATTAATTTTAAATACGCATTGGACTGTAACAAGAAAATATATTATTTGAGATGTTTTAAAATATTTATTATATTTTTTTGTTGCATTCTAATGATTATTGTATTCTAGACAATTTATTCTAATTGAATTGAAATAATAATGCTACAATCACAATATTTTAAACAATAATAACATCATAAATGTATTTAAATCGATTAAAATGTTACCTTTAACTTATTATTGTTGACAAACCAAGAAAATTATATTAAAATCCAATGCTTCCAGAAATGTTGTCAAATGTATTATGCATATTAAAGAAGTATTAAACATTAATGAGGATGAAGTATATCAACATGCAATTGATTTTTACAAATCTCTTATTTTCTCCCTTCCATCACATTAAATCTTTAAGTAGGATTGCCAACATAGCTAAATATTAGAAACCACAATGAATTATTAGTCAAAGGTGGGCACTCGCATCAGTCTCAACTTCTTGAATTATTAGGCCTTTTCCGTATCACATCACCAATCTGATTAAACCCGCACAGTATCGATCTGATATTAAGTTTATCTTAATGGAGAGGCCAGGCAGTGCGAGTGTAATCCCCTCAGAACAAACACCGAAACCCATCGTTTAACACCTGAGGAACTCGTGCTCGGAACCCGGAGCTCCTAATCTAATCAGACGACGTGTGAAAAAGAGCCGAGGAGGGTGATGTTGATTTGGGTTTAACAACTGATTTGTGTAAGGATGTCTGGCGAGGGTCTAATCCACATCAGCTTTGCGCACAGCATTAGTCCTGGACTTATTCACCAGCAAGTGAGATGTGGATTGAAGATGTCTGGCACTGAGATTTGACAGCCAGGAGCCAGCGAGACCCCCAACAAAAGAGCCCGAGTTTGCACCTCGGTGCCCGTTTTTAAATGCAAAAATAAATTCATAGCATAATCTAAGCAAAAGTGAATCAAATCTTACTCTTTGATAGGATGCTTTTGATGGTGTCCGCGTGCTCGTGCTCCATGCTCTCCACGGGACGCGTCTGGTTGAGTCTGAAATGCCTGTAGAGGTGCATCATATATGTGGGTAAATGATAGCGATGGCTTCGGTCCGCTCTGGATGAGTGAAGTGACATATTCCTTGCGCCATGTTTTCCAAATACTCCAATAAGCAGAAGTTGGTAGCAGGCCAGGCGCAAAGCTCCGTGCGCAATCATGATGGACTGAAGTCAGAATGACAGGTCGAGGGGTCCAGGAGAGCTTATATACCCCCCTCCCTCTGGCCCTCTGCATATTTAACAAGTAGCAGAGGACATTAAAGGAAATTGACATGCCATGACAGCTCATCATCTATTCATGTGGTAATGCGGCGCATATTTTACAATGAACAATTAAAACACCTTGCGCCCGGTGACGTCACCAAAGTTGTTTTGCCCTTTGAAGACTGTAATGGCACTTTCTCAAGCCAAGGCGTCAGATAGACTATATATATGCCCTTCTCTACTCTTATCAAATGCATACAACAGTATATGTTGTATTTATATATTGATATACTCAAAATGAATGCTATTTGCATATCTTATATATCTCTCGTGGTTCAGATCATTGTCATCGCCACTGACTTTACAGGCTTAACTTGCTTAAATTTGATGGGGATTAGTAGACATAAAAAAACGTTTTAGTTAATTTCAAGTAATTTTGCATATGCCTTATTTGATCAGTATTTATTAGTATTTAATACTAACTATATAAAAGTTAATAGTGCAGACTTTAATTAAGGCAGTAATTAAGATTAGCCTTTGCTAACATAAAAGTTTGAATATATACATGTAATTTGATATGTCTGCATCTGTGTATGTGCACGTGCACACACACACACACACACACACACACACACACACACACACACACACACACACACACACACACACACACACACACACACACACACACACACACACACAATTATTTACAAACTTTTATTTATGTGATTTATTTATTTGACAGCAATAACATATGTCATAAGTATAATCGATTAATCATGAATAATCGCATCTAACATATAAAACTTTTTCCTTTATGTCTGTGTGTGTCCTTTGGTGAGTATTTTATGTCTGCATATGAATGTGTGATAATCACACCACACACACACACACCCCACACACACACACACACACACACACACACACACACACACCAACACACACACACACACACACACACACACACACACACGCACCTTTATGTTAGATCCAATTTATAATGATTAATCGATATATGTATGTATTCAAGCGTTTATGTTAGCAATTTATCGATTTATATATTTATAATTTATGTATACTTTATATGTATAATGTATAATTATATATATAATTTCCTATATATAATTTCCATAGATGAAATGAATGGTTAGACAGACTAATATACACAATACACGTTTTCTGTTTCTGGTTGAACTGATTTTAGGATCCTGCAGCGCCTGGCACCAAACACAGACACACACACACACACACACACACACGTGGACACACGCATGCTCAAAGAGCCCGTCTTACTCCCCGCGAGAGCCTTCTCTCTTTCTTTCTTTTCTCTTTCTTCCCTTCCTTCCCGAGCGAGTGTGTGTCTCCAGCCGTGCACAGAAAGGCTCACAGAAGTGTGTGTGTTTGCTCAGACCAGCGGCTCTGTTTGCAAGGCGGAGGCTGTTTCACGGCGATGGTGAGTGTTCAACTTTCTGCAGTGCTTTAAATCTGATCCTCACATGCACGGATGTCCTACACCCTTCATGAAGCCACATTGTTGTATTTGTGAAAAGCTCGAGTTATTAAAACCAGTGTGTAACAGTCCGGATCTGTTCAGCGCGTGAATGTAGCGGCATGTTACTGTTTCTGCGTTAGACTTCACCAATGATTCACTCTAGTCAGATTATAACACACTATAACGAGTGTTTTGTGATTTTTAATACGTTTTGAAGGCACACGCAGAAAAGATAACCTAGATTACAAGAAAGAAACGCAGAAACTGATTTACCTTGGCGTCTGATTCAGTGAGTCGATTCGTTCAAACGAATCTTTCGCTATTTTACGTGCACTGTGAATGAAACATCTAGTCAAATGATAGTATGGCCCCAATACAATTCACAGTTTGGACTCGACTGAATCATTTAAATGAACCGATCAAAAGAACGATTCGTTATAAATAGACCGCTCTTTTATTATCAAAAGAGAATCGTTTGTGTATGTGTCGCATTGAGTTACTTTGTAGTAGCAAAGAACAGACCTCGATTAAACTAACGATTCAACTCTCATTCACGGCCATTATCTTGATATTTGAATAACTTATGAAGTCTTTCACACCCTGAGGTAAGTTTATAAAGCTTTTGAAGCGACAGCTTGAGGAAAGTAGATAAATTCATAACTGAGGGAACAATTTGTGGAGAATGTCATAATTCCAACCGAACATAAAAATTGTAATGTCCTTAATAGTTTGGAAAATAGTGTGTCTAAAATTGCCTTTGTTTCTCATTCTTTCTTGACAGGTTCAGCTCTAATTAGAAACTCATTAAATAGCCTAAGACATCATCTTTTTCTCATTATTGAAAATGGATGAAACCTACATGTTTAAATCTTATCAATCCACATAAAAGCTATTTGATATTAGCGGATTGAAATGCTAATGTGTGGATCGAGAGTCAAGCTTATGAAGATTAATGGTGATGAAGTTCGTTTCGATGCTGTTGGGTTACTTGAGCTGATAGTCATCAGAACTCTATGAATAATCCATTTGTTTGAACCTGTCAGTACTAGATTAGAGGAGTTTGCGTTAGGGATTGAGATAAAGTCAGGTAAAGTGCTTGGGTCATTATAGAAATGAGGCCAACTGAAATTAAGCACACTGTCTCCTTGTTGGAAACATGAAATTCATATTTAATATAGGCTCAGTATAGATGCATTTAAGGGGAATAAAGGGGAAAGATGCTTCTTTAGGTATTTCATAAAACTTTGTTATTAGTCTGAGATTGGGTCAAGTTGTCACAAGGTCTATATGAGATTTTTAATTAAGAAATCTATGTTGGAAACATGAAATTCTTATTTAATATAGGCTCAGTATAGATGCATTTAAGGGGAATTAAGGGGAAAATGCTTATTTAGGTATTTCATAAAACTTTGTTATTAGTCTGAGATTGGGTCAAGTTGTCACAAGGTCAATATGAGGTTTATTACGATAGGGTTTTTATAAGGCTCAGTATAATGCTTTAGTGCATTCAAATATATCGATTGTTTTCCTCTTGCCAGCGAATTGTTTTTTAGGTTTTTCTTTTGCAAACAAAACATGTAAACATCTGTTGTTGAATATAATTCTTAAATTCTGTCCTTCAAACTACAATTTTACTTGCTATTTAAATCCACATTGTGACATCCTTTCTATTTTAGCTAGCTTGTAGTGTCATAATCCTCTTTCTCTCAAATTTGTCTGAAAAGCCAAATAATTTAAAAATGTATTCGATTTTATATGCTGTTTCGTCAACAAATTCTTCTTAAATCAGTGTAAATAAACAGCGGCAGTGTTGTGACAACATGCCCCGCTACTGGATTCAACGTGTGCTATGTTCAAAATTTGTAATCAAGACGTTTGGTGTACAGAAACTCACTTTCAAAGAACCTACATTTTTAACCCACCCTGAGAAATATTAATTGGAAATAGAATTAATTGGAATAATTTCGGACTAGAAACTGCATCTGGTCTGCAGTGTGAACATGGATTGCAAGAGAGCCATGTCGTGTAAAACCACTCTTTTTCAAAAGTCACAAAAGTGGAAGGATTATTTTTGGATTTTGCCATTAGCACAAAGTAATTTATTGTGAAATGCATCTTTAAAAGCTAAATATTTGGCATTTTGCAGCATTTGAGCACAGATACAGGAACTTCTAACTGCAGATTCTAGAACTTCTAACATCTAATGCAATGATATGTAACGAAACTGAAGAGTTTGTTTGTTTAATGTCTTGTGTTATGTGTTTTGTGTTGTACACTGAATGTGACTTGATGTGTAAAGATGATCTCAGCCACTAGATGTCCAGCTTTTGTCTGTTTGATGTCAGTCCAGTAATACCGTAGTATGGTTGAAAATACTCAGAAGTCAGTTTTTAAACCTACGATTTAATTTCTACCAAAATAGATGTAAGCATCATCATAGTCATGAAATAATCACTTATATCTCTGCAGTTGATATTAGATCATCAGATATGACGTATCCATCGTATTCTAGTGTTATTTTAGTATCATTACGTTACATTACAGTAATTTACAATACTACATTACTTAGTTATTTCAGTGCATCAAGTTAAACTAAAATGAAATGTTGACTTTATGTGACTTTTTTTGCAACGAAAATGCGGGGATTATGAAATCATGCAAGCCATGCAAATTTTGCGCGGAAATCTGCAATTTATGCACACTGTGAAAAACTGCGGCCCCGCATAAATATGCAGACTTTGGCTGATTATGCATTGAATTATGCGATTTTATAATCACGTTTTTCTGGAGGGACTGATTTATACTTCTGCGTGATTGTCCGCGTTGACGTGCAGAGAGAGCATGTGAAACCCGAGGCAGCAGTTCTAGCGGACCAATCACAGCGCTTGCGTCAGTGTAGAATTGACACATTGTTACATTTTTGTAGATTTGTGCGTCAGGGTCCGAGCGCTACACACAGCGTACAACCTAGCTTCACATGTAAAATCAGTTTTAGAGGTGGTTTGAAATGCGATTAGGAGAACGGGGATGGTTGTAACACGGGTCAGTTGTAACAATTCCAATCTGTCCAATCAGGAATTAGTTACTAATCACCTGACTTACTTTGCACATGCTCAGTTTAGCCCTTATTCCACATGTGATAAAGTAGAGCCCTGTGGAAAACACACTAACACAGCAGAAAGTAACGTACTCGGTTACTAACGTAACCTCGGTTCTCTCTAGAGAGGGAACGAGTACTGCGTAATATCTTACGCTATGGGGAAAACTCTTTTCCACGAGATATTGAAGCCAAAAATTATCCTTAATTTTTTACTAATGTAAAACGCTTTGCGGCAGCAAGCAGACATAGGCGAGACAGCTCGCGCGCCTATTGGCTGCCCTGCGGCAACAGCAGCAGCCTATCGAGAGTGGCTCTGCGTGACGTCACGACGAATGGGGGCCTTTCGCGCCCATATAGTCACGTCCCGCCAGAAAGGGCGTGGTCTCGCCCTATAACCAGGCTCGATAGCTGCTCTTACGTTGGTTTTCATCGCCGAAGCGAACCAGAGCGTATTCCAAGCACGGCAAGATACGCAGTACTCGTTCCCTCTCTAGAGAGAACCGAGGTTACGTTAGTAACCGAGTACGTTCTCTTACGAGAGTATCTCTCGTACTGCGTAATATCTTACGCTATGGGGAACACAATGCAACACGCCGTGCTGGTAGGGATCCAACACCAAAGTCCCAGGGGCCGAAGCCCGGGGCGCATATAGTGCATAATCACCATACACTCACAGAGAGTGAGGGAAGAGAGGCTAGAAGCATCATTCCCTGTAAATAGCATCCGAAAGGAGCTAATCATGTGACAAATAGACCATACCGTCAGGGTGAACATTCAGCCTGAACTGGGTGGCCACAAGTGTGTCAACATTTTAATGAGCTGCTGTACCGGTCAGTGAGCAATACGCAGGTCAAACTCAGTATCCGAGCCGCACAGCGGGCAGATAGCACTGAATTTTATACCGCCAAAAGCTTAGCTTGTAAGGCGGGAACCTCCAAGTTATAGTATTTTATAAATGTAGACGGCGAGGCCCAGCCCGCGGCCATACAAATATCTTGCAGGGTAACCCCGCTAGACCATGCCCACGAGGAGGCCATGCCTCTTGTGGAGTGCGCTCTAACACCCAAAGGGCACTGTAGGCCCTTAGAAGTGTAAGCCAGCGCTATGGCACCGACTATCCATCTGGATAGGGTCTGTTTCGAAGCGGCAAGTCCCTTAGCACGGCCGCCAAACGAAACGAAAAGCTGCTCAGTCTGTCTGAAACCAGACGAGCGGGACACATAAGCCCTTAGTGCCCTGACAGGGCAAAGGAGACTCGCGTCCTTCTCCTCATTGAGAACCGGAAGGGCAGACAGGGAAATCACCTGGGCCCTGAACGGTGTGTTGAGGGATTTCGGCACATAGCCGTGCTTCGGTTTGAGTATGACCTTTGAGTCATTAGGTCCAAACTCCATGCATGACGCGCTTACTGAGAGCGCTTGCAAGTCCCCTACGCGCTTCACTGAAGCGAGAGCCATAAGAAACGCTGTCTTGAAAGACAAGTGTTTCATGTCTGACGACTGGATTGGCTCGAATGGGGCACCTTTCATGGCCTCCAAGACCGTGGAAAGGTCCCATGTCGGGACTGAAGGGGCCTGGGAGGGTTTAGCCTCCGAGCTCCTCTAAGGAAACGCACGACTAAGTCGCTCTTTCCTAGTGACTGGCCAGACACCGGTTTTGCAAACGTTGCTATGGCCGCCACGTATACTTTGAGCGTGGAAGGGGACCTGCCCTTATCCAGTAGCTCCTGAAGGAAGGAAAGCACTTCCGTAACCCCGCAGTCTACAGGTGAAAAGCCCTGCGCTTGACACCAAGCAGAGAACACAGACCACTTCGAGGAGTAGAGCCGTCTGGTAGACGGGGCTCTAGCCTGCGCGATCGTGTTTAACACTCCCTCTGGGAGGTCAGCGGGTACCCGTTGATGGCCCATGCGTGCAGGGACCACAAATCCGGGCGAGGATGCCAAATCGAGCCTTCCGCCTGAGAGAGGAGGTCTCTCCTCAACGGTAAAGGCCATGGGGCAGCGCTGGTCAGCTGCATCAGGACAGGGAACCACGACTGGTTTGTCCAGAGCGGAGCTATGAGTAGCACTGGGCATCCCTCCCTCCTGATTCGCTCCAACACCTGAGGCAGGAGTGAGACAGGGGGAAAAGCATATAGGGGGCGGCGGGGCCAAACATGGGCCAGCGCGTCCCGGCTTTTCGAGAAGAATCTCGGGCAGTGAGCGTTTTCTTGGGACGCGAACAGGTCCACCTGCGCTTTGCCAAACGTTTCCCACAGCAGCTGGATCGTCTGCGTGTGCAGAGACCATTCTCCTGCTGGGACGTTATTTCTGGACAGCCTGTCTGGCCCCACATTTAGGTGACCAGGCACATGCGCCGCTCTCAGCGAGAGCAGGTTGTGCTGAGCCCAGACCAGGAGGCGTTCCGTCAGCCTGTAAAGGTTTCGGGACCTGACGCCGCCCTGGCGATTTATGTACGCCACCACTGACATGTTGTCCGACCGGACCAATACGTGGTGGCCTATTATCTGGGGACAGAAGCGCCTTAGCGCTTTGTCGACTGCTATTAATTCCAAGCAGTTTATGTGAAGGAGCTTCTCCCGCGCTGACCATAGGCCAGCTAGCGGTCTGCCCTCGAGCAGCGCTCCCCACCCCGAAGTGGAGGTGTCCGTAGACACCACCTTCACACTCGAGGGGATCCCCAGACTCACACCTGACTGATACCAGTCGGTTGCTTTCCATGGTTTCAGAGCCGAAATGCACTGAAGGTCGACCCTGAGGCGAAATAGACCTGCGGTCCACGCCCTGGGGGGAACTCGTGCTTTTAGCCATAGCTGCAGTGGGCGCATGCGGAGCAGGCCCAACTGGAGTACGGAGGCTGCTGTGGCCATCAGACCCAGCATTTTCTGAAACCTTCTGAGCGGGACTATAGAGCCGTGGCGGAAGGATCTCGCGACGTGCTGAATATTCAATCTGCGCTCCGGTGACAGGCGTGCTGTCATGGATAGCGAGTCTAACACTGTTCCCAGAAAGGAAATTCTCCGACTGGGGAGCAGTGAGCTTTTCACCCAATTGACTGTAAGGCCCAGCTCCTCGAGGTGCTCGAGTAATGCGGCCCTGTGTTCTATGAGCTCCGTTCGTGAACGAGCTAGAATCAGCCAATCGTCCAAGTAGTTCAAAACTCGCATGCCCCGAAGTCTCAGGGGGGCGAGGGCCGCGTCCATGCACTACGTGAACGTACGGGGTGCTATGGACAGGCCGAACGGCAGGACTGTGTATTGATATGCCTGGCCCTCGAAGGCGAATCTCAAGAATCGCCTGTGATGGGACGCTATTTGTATTTGAAAATAGGCGTCTTTCAGATCTATTGACATGAACCAGTCTCCTTGGCGCACTTGCGCGAGGATTTCCTGGTCGTAAGCATTCTGAACTGGCGCTTCACGAGCGTTCTGTTCAGCAGTCGCAGATCTAGAATGGGTCTGAGCCCACCATCTTTTTTCGGTACCAGAAAATATCTGCTGTATAAGCCCCCTTCGCCCTGAGATAGAGGTTCTATAGCCCCTTTTCTCAGTAGTTTCGCTATCTCGGCTCGAAGTAGATGAAACACTTCGCTTTACACCGTAGTTTCGACTCGCGCCGTATAACGGCGGGGGCGTCGAGCGAACTGTAGCGAACAGCCTCTCGTTATAGTGTTCAACACCCATTCTGATACCCCGGGAAGCCTTGACCACGCATCTGCGTGAATAGCTAGGGGTAGAATGAAATCTGGGCTCTGGCCGCGGCAGGACGGCGGCTCGAGAGCCCCTGTGTACTGGGAACACAACACCGTGTTTACAGCGTTCGAGGCGGGGGGCGCGCTGATCACAGCGGGCAGCCTGGCCGCGCTCAGCTTCTCTATGGCGGGACGCGCAGAGAAAGCGAGCGGGGCGAATCCTGTGGGATTCGGCGCGTGTGAGGGAATGTGGGCACATTTACTAAATGCGGGCACATTTACTACACTGAGAATACTGTCAGCTCGCGCCGACTAAATCACTGCTGTGTTTACAGCGTGCGAGGCGCGCGCTGATCACAGCTGGCAGCCTGGCCGCGCTCAGCTTCTCTGTGACGGGTTGTGCAGAGAAAACGAGCGGGGGCGAATCCCGTGAGATTCGGAGTGTCTGTGAGAAATGCGGGCGCGAGACAGCGGGCACATTTTCTGCACGGAGAACACTCGGCTCGCGCCGACTGAATCAACGCTGTGTTCACAGCGTGCGAGGTGCGCGCTAATCACAGCGGGCAGCCTGGCCGCGCTCAGCTTCTCTGTGACGGGTTGTGCATAGAAAGCGAGCGGGGGTGAATCCCGTGGGATTCGGCGTGTCAGTGAGGAAATGCGGGACAGCGGGCACATTTACTGCACTGAGAACACTGTCGGCTCGCGCCGACTAAATGTGTGTTAGTTTCGTTTTTACAGAAACCAAGGGACACGCATAGTGTAGTGTAAGCGGGCATGTATGGGCGCGTTCACTACATTTTCTGCACAACCAACATGAGTTGGTTTTATTTGTGCTAGCCCTGCACCGTGGCGGGCTGTGTCTGGGTGTGGGAATGGGCACTGGGACGTGGGCATTCTTACAACACTCATAACACCATCGGCCGTGGCCGGAACACCAGAAAATGCACTCTTTATTGGATTTATCTGGGTAGCCATAGAAACGGCTTTTGTGCGCAGGCAAGCGGGCTGAGACACCGGCTGCTTCACTGCGAAATACACTGGGACAGTCACAACGCATGGAACTGAACGAGCGAGAAGTTTTGGTGGAAATCCGGCCGCAGCGGGATCTGAACACCGTCACTTTCCTAGAGAGACTAGGAAGGCCTTGAGACCTCGGGCTTTACCTCAATCCTCGGCCGGGGCCCGCGCTGAGGGGGGCGGCGTCCAGCAGAGCGAGAGCGCGGTGTTTGATCTCGGGCCTGGCGGCGCTGCTAGTTAGCCGAAACGACGGCCTTTGTGCGCAGGCAAGCGGGCTGTGGAACCAGCTTGCTCACTGCGAAATACACTGGAACAGTCACATTGCTTGGAACTGAACGAGCGAGAAGTTTTGGTGTAAATCCGGCCGCAGCGGGAACTGAACACCGTCGCTTTCCTAGAGAGACTAGGAAGGCCTTGAGACCTCGGGCTTTATCTCAATCCTCGGCCGGGGCCCGCGCTGAGGGGGGCGGCGTCCAGCAGAGCGAGAACGTCGAGGAACACGGAGCGCTCGGCTTCCGTCATCTCGGATAGCGTTAACCACAAATGTCTCTCACCATTCAGGGGGGAAAGGCGCGGGTCTCGACTGTGACGGAGCTTCGTCTTTCCCGAGAAAGCGTCCGTCCAGCCTATTGCGCGTTAGTTGCGCGAGCGCCTTTCAGTCGAGGCCGATGTAATCCACGGCTTGAGAGAGCGGACGCATCGGCTCAGTTTCAATGCCGTCTCCGGTAAGTTCGTCGAGCTCAAGTGCGGACGCGGCGGCAGACGGCGGCCGCTGTCCGTCTGGGAGCGACTCGAGCGAAGCCGGCGAAGCTGGCGGGCGAACCGGCGAGCTTTGGCGGGCTGGAAATAGCTCGGGCGCGCGCTGGGCGCGGCGCTTCTTGCGGCGCGGCATCACGGCGGGCTGGGATGCGGGCTCGGAGAACGAAGCTAGGCGAGTCCGCAGAGTCACCATAGGCAAGCGTTCACAATGATGGCATCCGCCGTCAGCGAGCGCGATGTCCGCGTGATCCTCACCCAGGCAGGACACGCAGATGACATGTCGGTCCTCGTCGCTGAGTGGGGCTCGGCAAGAACCGCAGGAAGGCATCTTTAAAAAGACGCCGCTCTTTTAGAGGGGGTGGGAAAAAAGCAGATATGCAAGCACACACACACACTCTATGCAGAGGAAAGGATATAACGCCGGAAAGCACAGCAGGTACGGCGGCTGAAGGCGGCGAGGCCAGCGACTCCAGGCTCAATGGCACGTCCCGCTGAAGGCTACAGGTCGACGGCGCGGCTTCTCACTCTGGATCCAGCGATGCGTGAGGCTTCGCTGAAGAGATGAAAATCAACGTAAGAGCAGCTATCGAGCCTGGTTATAGGGCGAGACCACGCCCTTTCTGGCGGGACGTGACTATATGGGCGCGAAAGGCCCCCATTCGTCGTGACGTCACGCAGAGCCACTCTCGATAGGCTGCTGCTGTTGCCGCAGGGCAGCCAATAGGCGCGCGAGCTGTCTCGCCTATGTCTGCTTGCTGCCGCAAAGCGTTTTACATTAGTAAAAAATTAAGGATAATTTTTGGCTTCAATATCTCGTGGAAAAGAGTTTTCCCCATAGCGTAAGATATTACGCAGTACGAGAGATACTCTCGTAAGAGAACTTTTTTTCACTTTTATTTTTTTTATGGGAATTTCTGCTTTGTAGTTTAAACTCATCAAATTTAAATTGTTTATTGTGTGTCTGTGTAGATATTTTTTCATGCAAGTTGTTAGTGCTAATGTTTTTCCTGTTACCTGTAAGGTGAGCTAGTTCATGACTACATGAACATTACACACACACACACACACACACACACACACACACACACACACACACACACACACACACACACACACACTAGGGGTGGGCGATATTGACAAAAAGGAATATCTCGATATTTTTTTTCAATATCTCGATATCGATATTCAGACGATATTTTTGCGGGGGGTATTGCATAACTCCTGACACAAATTAAGACAAATACTGAAACTTGAGTCTTATATCTAGTAGAGAAAATGTAATAATAATTATTCTCTCTAGACCAATTCAATTAAGATTATGAGAAATTATTGACATTGCACTCTTTAGCAGTAGCACTTGTGCAATTCTACATATCCCTTTTCCTTAGTTCAGTGGTTCTCCAATGTTTTAGAGTGCCGTACCCCTCTTCCACTTAGACTGCAGGCACAGCTTTTCCATTAAGAGACAATATTTTGCCCCCTTTAATAAATTTTTCCATTTCATTTTTTACCTTTGTAATACCTTTAAAAAATAAATAATTCCTTAAATAAAAACAATGTTCACTAAATAGGCAATGTTAAAATCGTTTAATATTAATAAAAATATTATAATAAAATCGCCAGTAGGTGGCGGTAACTCATTGTCTTTATGTGTGTGAGTTATCGAGTCATTCATTGAATCTCACGGTTCGTTCAAAGCCACAGATTCCGTTGCAAAATAGAGCAATAAGCCCAACATTAGTAAATCACTTAATGTTACCCTTTTGTTTTGTTTTTTTAACTGTTGTATAAAATCAATGTCACATTTGAAATCGTGTGTGGATATTCGGTAAACATTGCATCAACATTAAAAACACTGCCGGAGATCAGCAACCATGCGCGCTCTCTACACTGCTGAAGAAGCGCAGATGATCTGAAAACACAGACAAGTAAGCTGGAGTTCAGCAATCTTCATTTGAGATTTTCAACTTCAGTTGAAGTGTCGTTCAGTCAGTCTATGTTCTGTCACGAGCCGCTTGCGCTTGCGAACGGCTGCCTGTTAAGGATTTCCTTTAACACCCGGAGTGCTAATGCCCGAATGACGTGCCGGTTGTCCTCAAAACAGTAACACGGCGGTTATCGCTCATATAATTTTTTTTGCCAACGTATAGTTAAGGCGACAGGCGTGAGTTGCTTAGGCGGCCGCCTTAGTTTTTTGTTTTCTCTTTAACTTCCTTCAGCTCTTTTCATGTTTGGGGGGTTGGATTGTACAAATTATGAAATATTCGATATCCCAATTTTGCATATCGTCCAGACAACAATTTGGATATTATCGTCTAAACGATATATCGCCCACCCCTAACACACACACTGTTCAAGTGTTCAATTTTTTTACGGCCAATACTATGACTGACAATAACAAACATGCACACAATGTTTGTGTTCAAGTTCAATTTATTAATCAATTACTCAATTAGTATGACTGAGAGTGACACACACACACATATTAGTTATATTGACAAGTCAGTGTGGAATAAAAAGCTTTCAAAATCCATTTTTTGGTCATAATCCTTATTTCATTGTTAATCTCACCCCAGGATATGTTACAACTAACCCAGACTATGGTGTGAATTGTAACATTTCACTCCTCGTGTTTGAAACTAAACCATGCATTTTCTGTTTGTGTTGCAAAGATAATAGCTATGTCATTTGATATCAGACACTTGTAACTAGTTTGAATCACATTTTGAACACACTGGCTTAAAGTTACTCCAAGATATAGAGAGAAAGGTCAAAAATGTTAAACCACCCCGACTCCCCTACAATCAGATTTCTATAGGGCATTTCAGAATGTTTGTAAACAATAGGCAAAAGATACTTCCGGGTGGCAGAACGCGAGCGGCTCCTACTGACTAACTGGAGAGATCCAGCCGGCTACTGTAACAGTTACTTAGTTAAAAACATTGTTGTTGATAAAAGTTGAAAGGATGATGAAAACGTGTTGTGTTTTGGGTTATTTTGCTTAGAAAAAAAGAGCTAGAGAGTATTTTGCTAATTATGTGTAGGTCTACTATATTACATATTTAATATATTTTTTACTTATATCATTAAACACAGTTGTTATTATGATAAAAAAACGCATTATATTTAATTAAATTTTTTATTTTTATTACATTTTTACTGTCGACAGTTGGTTTCCCTTCCAAGCAATTTACTAGCGTTGCCATAGGAACGCTTCAGCTTTTGCCACCCGGAAGAACGTCTGTTACTGTTGTGACGTCATGGTGAATTGTCGTATAGATGCGTCTCAGTCTGGATGGTCTGGCTGCTCAAATCATATTTCAAATCATCTTTTACGTCACTCATTATGTGACACAACTATAACATCAAAACCGGTGAAATCACAACACTGCACAACATCACAATATATATCCGTGTCCTCAGTTTGTTGAGTTTCTCTTGTGTGACGGAGTCGTTCTGCACCGCGTCTCAACAGGGTCACGGCGCATATTTGGATTTATTATTTTATTTGAACTTTTAGTTATTGCTGCTGCTGTTATTGCTACTTTTAGTTATTGCTGCTGCTGTTATTGCTACTTTTAGTTATTGCTGCTGCTGATATTGCTACTTTTAGTTATTGCTGCTGCTGATATTGCTACTTTTAGTTATTGCTGCTGCTGATATTGCTGCTTTTAGTTATTGCTGCTGCTGATATTGCTACTTTTAGTTATTGCTGCTGCTGTTATTGCTACTTTTAGTTATTGCTGCTGCTGTTATTGCTACTTTTAGTTATTGCTGCTGCTGATATTGCTACTTTTAGTTATTGCTGCTGCTGATATTGCTGCTTTTAGTTATTGCTGCTGCTGATATTGCTACTTTTAGTTATTGCTGCTGCTGTTATTGCTACTTTTAGTTATTGCTGCTGCTGTTATTGCTACTTTTAGTTATTGCTGCTGCTGATATTGCTGCTTTTAGTTATTGCTGCTGCTGTTATTGTGTTATTGCTACTTTTAGTTATTGCTGCTGCTGATATTGCTGCTTTTAGTTATTGCTGCTGCTGTTATTGCTACTTTTAGTTATTGCTGCTGCTGATATTGCTACTTTTAGTTATTGCTGCTGCTGTTATTGCTACTTTTAGTTATTGCTGCTGCTGATATTGCTACTTTTAGTTATTGCTGCTGCTGTTATTGCTGCTTTTAGTTATTGCTGCTGCTGTTATTGCTACTTTTAGTTATTGCTGCTGCTGTTATTGCTACTTTTAGTTATTGCTGCTGCTGTTATTGCTGCTTTTAGTTATGTGCTGCTGCTTTTAGTTATTGCTGCTGCTGATATTGCTGCTTTTAGTTATTGCTGCTGCTGTTATTGCTACTTTTAGTTATTGCTGCTGCTGTTATTGCTACTTTTAGTTATTGCTGCTGCTGTTATTGCTACTTTTAGTTATTGCTGCTTAGTTATTGCTGCTCTGTTATTGCTGCTTTTAGTTATTGCTGCTGCTGTTATTGCTACTTTTAGTTATTGCTGCTGCTGTATTGCTACTTTTAGTTATTGCTGCTGCTGATATTGCTGCTTTTAGTTATTGCTGCTGCTGATTATATTGCTACTTTTAGTTATTGCTGCTGCTGATATTGCTACTTTTAGTTATTGCTGCTGCTGTTATTGCTACTTTTAGTTATTGCTGCTGCTGATATTGCTCTTTTAGTTATTGCTGCTGCTTGTATTGCTACTTTTAGTTATTGTAGCTGCTGCTGATATTGCTACTTTTAGTTATTGCTGCTGCTGTTATTGCTACTTTTAGTTATTGCTGCTGCTGTTATTGCTACTTTTAGTTATTGCTGCTTGTTATTGCTGCTGTTAGTTATTGCTGCTTTTAGTTATTGCTGCTGCTGATATTGCTACTTTTAGTTATTGCTGCTGCTGATATTGCTACTTTTAGTTATTGCTGCTGCTGTTATTGCTACTTTATTATTGGTGTTATTTGCTGCTGCTGTTATTGCTACTTTTAGTTATTGCTGCTGCTGTTATTGCTACTTTTAGTTATTGCTGCTGCTGTTATTGCTACTTTTAGTTATTGCTGCTGCTGATATTGCTACTTTTAGTTATTGCTGCTGCTGTTATTGCTACTTTTAGTTATTGCTGCTGCTGTTATTGCTACTTTAGTTTTGCGCTGCTGCTGCTGTATTGCTACTTTTAGTTATTGCTGCTGCTGATATTGCTACTTTTAGTTATTGCTGCTGCTGTTATTGCTACTTTTAGTTATTGCTGCTGCTGTTATTGCTACTTTTTAGTTATTGCTGCTGCTTGTTATTGCTACTTTTAGTTATTGCTGCTGCTGATATTGCTACTTTTAGTTATTGCTGCTGCTGATATTGCTACTTTTAGTTATTGCTGCTGCTGAAATCTTAGTATTGTGCTGCTTTATGCTCTTTTAGTTATTGCTGGCTGCCTGTTATTGCTGACTTTTAGTTATTGCTGCTGCTGTTATTGCTACTTTTAGTTATTGCTGCTGCTGATATTGCTACTTTTAGTTATTGCTGCTGCTGTATTGCTACTTTAGTTATTGCTGCTGTTATTGCTACTTTTAGTTATTGCTGCTGCTGATATTGCTACTTTTAGTTATTGCTGCTGCTGTTATTGCTACTTTTAGTTATTGCTGCTGCTGTTATTGCTGCTTTTAGTTATTGCTGCTGCTGTATGCTCTTTAGTTATTGCTGCTGCTGATATTGCTACTTTTAGTTATTGCTGCTGCTGATATTGCTACTTTTAGTTATTGCTGCTGCTGCTGTTATTGCTACTTTTAGTTATTGCTGCTGCTGAGTTATTGCTACTTTTAGTTATTGCTGCTGCTGTTATTGCTACTTTTAGTTATTGCTGCTGCTGTTATTGCTACTTTTAGTTATTGCTGCTGCTGATATTGCTACTTTTAGTTATTGCTGCTGCTGTTATTGCTACTTTTAGTTATTGCTGCTGCTGTTATTGCTACTTTTAGTTATTGCTGCTGCTGTTATTGCTACTTTTAGTTATTGCTGCTGCTGTATTGCTACTTTTAGTTATTGCTGCTGCTGATATTGCTGCTTTTAGTTATTGCTGCTGCTGATATTGCTGCTTTTAGTTATTGCTGCTGCTGTTATTGCTACTTTTAGTTATTGCTGCTGCTGTTATTGCTACTTTTAGTTATTGCTGCTGCTGTTATTGCTACTTTTAGTTATTGCTGCTGCTGTTATTGCTGCTTTTAGTTATTGCTGCTGCTGTTTTGCTACTTTTAGTTTATGTTGTGCTGCTGCTGTATTGCTACTTTTTATGTTTATTGCTGCTGCTGTATTTTGCTGCTTTTTAGTTATTGCTGCTGCTGTTATTGCTACTTTTAGTTATTGCTGCTGCTGTATTGCTCTTTTATTATTGCTGCTCTGTTTGTCTTTTAGTTATTGCTGCTGCTGTTATTGCTACTTTTAGTTATTGCTCCTCCCGTTGTTGCTGCTGCAGTGCAGAGCAAGTACGGGACTTGCTACTGCCAATAGATACACATGTTGCTGTGAGCAAGTAATACATGCTGCTGTTTGTACAATATAGCATACATGAATAACCACTTGCAGATCTATAAAGGCAGAGTTTGGGAAGGTGAAGGGTTTCTGAAAGCGCACTTATATACAGCAAATGCTGACCGAGTATTAAAATGTTGAGCATCGAGATCATTGGTTCCTGCGGTATCAGTAGCTAATCAGCTCAGTTCTATAGAGAATGTGTGTACTGTGTATAATTATTTTGTATAATGCACACATGTATACAAATATATAACATTTACATGTATGTATGTATGTAGTTATATATAGCTTCGTTTTCACTGTGTGAATTAAATATATACTGATTCTTATTAAAGCTAAAAGTTATTCAGCCAAGAGCAGTGAGTGATTTTTTTCTTTCATGACCCAGATTATTGCAAGCTGTTGCGATATGCATATCACGATATATACATTTGCGATATTTCGATAATTTCGGTATATTGTGCAGCCCTAACAATAATCCAGTTTTAGTCACTAACAGAAGTCCAGTCTATATTTATATAGCGCTTTTTACAATACAGATTGTTTCAAAGCAGCATTACAGAGATAATAGGAAAATAATGTTGTAATAGTATTGTTAAATTTAAAATTAAAGGACAATTCGCTTTGTTTGCCAGGACCATCAGGGTCTCTGATGTGTGTTTTCGGTTTCAGTGATCATCGAGGGCGAATCCAGACAGGAAAATGTTCTTCCTAACGGAAACACGCGCTAGCACAGGTGTCAAGCTCTCCGAGCGGAGCGAGTCCAGTCGGAAAAGGATGTTTAAAACACAAAAAGCATTGATCAGAGAGCAGGAAAAGGGCAGATTAACGTTTCTCTGTTCACAGCCTGTGAGGAAGTTTCACAGGAAGCTGATATGTTGTTCAGTGCTTGAGAACATCACTTGTCACTCGATCGAGGTCTTCCGTCTGCTTTGCCTCATTTCTACAATTAAATCCACAACTGCTTTAACAGAACAAATATTCCTTCATGCACGATTAACCGTGAAGCACCACAAGGGCAGAATGTCACAGCGCCTCGTAAGAACGATAGATGCATGATTTCCGCTCATTTATTGCGTTGGCAGGTTCATCAAAGCCGTTAGAGGAAGAAACAGGTGTGGTCGCGTTTGTTCTACAAAACGGCACAAATCCTGCACAAGTGATGCTATACTCGTCTTTTGTTTCAACATTATAATTGAGCATCTGTTGAGCTTTTTGTTTTATTTGGCGCTTGAGAACCTTCTGGTCACTAATGTATGACTTGGCTTTTAGATTTAGAAGAAGAAAAGTCGTATGTGATTTTGAGGTTTCTTTAAGGAACTTTTCAGGGATTGAATGGAGAATGTTGTTTTCTCTGGTTTCTTTTTTTGTCGTGACGTTGTGTGTTGTGTGTTGAGTTGTGTGTTGGACTCGGATGAGCAGCAGTCCTCCAGTGAGTTTGTGTACATGTGGTTGGTGAACAGTGTAAATTTAGCTAAGATTGAGATAATACAGCAATTTCCTGCCTCACCCTTTTGCCCCATTTTGTTTCTCTCTCCCCTCTCTGTGTGTGTGTGTGTGTGTGTGTCAGAATTGCCCTTTGCTGTATCAGACACAAATGTCTTGGACTCCCTCAGATGTTTTTTCTAAATACCCCCTGAACACTTATCCTTAAAAACCCTGTGACTCTGAGGAACTGGACAGTCAGATCACTTTAGTTATGTTAGAGGTCCAGATATAATATAGGCTTATAAATGGAAATAAATATAAAATAAAATATAGAAATATTTCTAATAACATTTTGAATATTTTTGTTTTATATTTGAATAGTAAAGTATACATACTGTGTGTATGTATGTATAAAGAAAACAAAACGTGATGGAAAAATATATATTATATAATATAATATATAATTTTTTAAATTTTATATATATTTTATACAATTAATATTAATATTAATATTAATAAAATGTATATATTTATATTAAATATTTATATATATCATTTATTTTTCTATTATATATTTATTTTAATATTGAAGTACATTAGCTTATACAGTAGAAGTCTCAGTCCTCAGGTAAATGTGTGTGTGTGTGTCCTACAGTATCTTACCTCAGACCTGCGCTGAAATGTACCATGTTTACTCAGCTGTGTGTGTGTGTGTTGATGTTCAGAGACAGGGTGTCTTAATTGCTTACGAATGAAGTAATTAGTGCGGTGTGCTAACTTACGAGAGCTGCGGTGAATTACACGATGTAAACACACATGCTGTTAGCTTGCCGTGTTGTTTGGCTTGTGCTGACTGTGACTGAGTGTGTGTGTTTGTAGGGGCGGCAGTCACACGGTCACACTGTGGAGAGCTTTTAATTCATGTGGTAATGTGAGAGAGAGAGAGTGTGTGTGTGTGTGTGTGTGTGTGTGATGTGTGTGTGTGTGTTGTGTGTGTGTGTGAGTGAGATGGGTAAGACCCACCCACATATCCTTCACACACTCGGATTTACCACTCCGCTCTTCCTGAGATTGTGTTTGTCTGACACTCGCTGTCGCTCAGACTGAAGTCTCGCTGTCTTAGACTACTAATCAGAGGCTGACTGCCCTACACACACACACACACACACACACACACACACACACACACACACACACACACACACACACACACACACACACACACACACACACACACACACACACACAGCGCTGTAGAGAAACTCATGGCACGCCTCAGTTAGTCTGATACCTGTCCGTGGGATCTCTAGACGTCTCTGTATTTGATGGTGCTGCGACGTGTGTGTTCTCAGGTACGGCTTGACCGTGTGTGTGTGTGTGTGTGTGTGTGTGTCGGTTTGAATGTGTTTTATGTTAGTCGAGTCTTTGTTTTGTGTTCTCTGCTGGCTTTATTTGGCACTCAGTGATGAATCTTGTTGCACACAGTAGGCATCATCACGAGGAGACTCATGAACATGTTGATTGAGTTTGTTGTTTATATTCTTCAGCTCAGATTTCTCATGAGCTCGTTTGAACATGAGTTTTAGTTTCATGTCCATTTTGTGTATGTAATTATGTAAGTGATGCTTTTGTACTTGGGTGAAGTGCAAATAAGAAGATGGTTTAAAATGTGTTCTTATGTTATATATATGTTAAAAAAAACCCAAAAACTTTTATGTGATTTTCATGGTGATTTATTGACTCCAAAAGTGTCAAGTGGAAAAAATGCACGTGTGCACATCTTAATCTTTAATTATTTTCAAGCAGTTTTCAAGTTGCCATTATAACATTGGCCTTGACCCGCTCATGAGGGCGTACAGGGGTCTTCTCTGTGATGTCATTTCCTGCTTTATGGTTTTCTTGACAATGACAACAAAAATGAGTTCCTGTCGGTTACACCACACTGATTTGCCAGATTATGTTTTTAAATAATAATATTTAAGCGTCACTGCTACTCAATCTATTACAGTGATGCAAATACTATGCTTTGGCGTCCTCAAAGCTAAAAATTATTCCTAAAATGTGTAATTGCTTTGTTAATGGAGTTTTAGGGTCTGTGCAATTTTATTTATTTTTATATAATATTAATTTATTCATTTTTTAGACTCAAAACGCCACTTAAAAAGCTAATATATCTTCAGGAAGACTTTTTAAGCTTTTCATATATGCGTATGTATATTTACATGTTCACTTAACTTTCAAAATATTTTTTATAGTTGTGTTGTTGCTTTTTTATATCAAAGTGCATTAGTAGAGTTGCGGTCTATGAGATGTCCTCAGATAAATGCATGTTTGTTTGTGTGTGTCTTTCTCTGTATGAGATGCACTTTTAAAATGTATTTTTATGAAATGAATATTTCTCCCGCTCTCACTGCTCGATGTTCTAGCTGAAAGGCACTGGCTCGAGTAGAGAGTGTAATTATTGGGAAATAAAATGCTAAATGCAGTTTCAGTAATGGCTTTCTCAGTGCTGAGGTCTGATTTTGAGCGTGCCGTCGGTCACATGATGAGGTTTCCGTGGGATTCGAGCAGGAATGATGCCCGTCTCTCTGTTTACTACTATCCCACAATGCATCCTGTCGTTCTGAAGCATTTGATTGCAGAATATCTGATCTTTTCCATGCAGAATCTGGCCATTAAGATGAGGTCATGATATCTTATAGTTATATAAATGGATTTGGTGCATATCTATATGATAAATAATACTATCCTATAATATCCTGTCGGTCGCCTTGAGTTTCCAGATTTAACATGCACATTACGACGAAAAACAAATCCTGTGTGTTATGTAGATGGCGAGGCTGTGTTTTCATTTTGGGCTGAGCTCTGTTCAGAATAACTGTAATTATGTGCTATTTCTGATCTGTAAATGTCTCTCTCTCTCTCTCTGTGTGTGTGTGTGTGTGTGTGTGTGTGTGTGTGTGTGTGTGTGTGTGTGTGTGTGTGTGTGTGTGTGTGAGCGAGAGATGATGCATAATTTTTCCTGCTGCATTCTGGGAAAACCATACAGCCTGTTTTGTCTCAGAAAAACATCAAGTTCCAGTAAAGTGCTGATATTTAGTTCATGAAAGCAATGATTCCTGTTGATATGCTTTTATTTTTTAGCATTATTTCAAGAGGTATTTGTAAATATGAATGTATATTTGTGGTTAAAGGTGTCGTGAAGATTATGTCGCAGAGTGATTTTAATGTCACTTAAACTATACTTGAAGGTGCTCTCTATTCACCCAAGCGTAATTTACACTGTAAAAGTTACAGTGTGTGAACATGCAAATCGTTCATGCAATCAATACCACGGTATTACCACCCGATAGCATGGTGAAGTAACATGCACGTCCCCGCGGTGTTGCAACGCAGGAAGCTGTGTGAGGAAGTTAGTTTTTCCGGGGCAGTTGCTCTTACTCGCAGGGGAAGTTTGACACTGCGGTTCACTAATGGAGGAGAAACTGTGCGAGTCGTCTTTAATATGGTGTAAAACCGCTGTCAGAGTCAAGTGAATTACTCATGTGATCATCGCTGTCATGCATTTGGATGTTTTGACACTAAACATCCTCATTTTCTTTATGAGCGTAGTTCCTCGTTGAAGGGGTTTTTATGTCTTAAGTCATGGTTTTGTAACTCTGACCTTCACATAGTTTGTAACAATGTGCCACAGATTAAAGGATGTGTTCTGATTTCCTGATTGTTCCCCGTGTAGTGGACTGAACGGTCATCCTAAGGGCACCTATTATGGAACCCTTCATGTAGTGTGTAACATAGCAAGTGAACAAAAACATCCTGCAAAGTTTTATATATGAAAGTTCACCGTAAAAAAAAGTTATTGTCTCTCAAAAGTAAGAGTCGACTCTGAGTCAATTTAATGAATCGTTTTTCCAATGAATCATTTTCCTTTTCGTTGTGACGTCAAGACGAAAAATTATTAAATTTATTTATTTATATTTACAACTATACCACACAAGTATAGCCCAACCTTGAGCTGTGTTCACGTCATTTTAATGAAGCCTGCTTTACAAACAATAACTGACTGGGTCATCTGACCAATCACCGCAGATTAGCGTCACGTAAAGGAGGGGTTTGGAAAAATGAGTCGTTTTACGAATCATTAGAGAGTCGGTGAGCAAATCAGGTAAAAATAAATGCACATTATAAGACAACAAAAGTGTTTTTTGTCATTGCATGCATGTAAAACTGTTGTTGGGGACTCCCAGAACATTATTAGGAACATTTTAAATGCCATAATAGGTGTCCTTTAAAGGTGCAGTGTGTAGCTTTTTGGCGACATCTAGCGGTTCGTTTGCGAGTTTACACTAAGGGCTCAGCCCACTGCTCACCCCTCCCTTTCGAAGAAGCTACGGTGGCTAAAACGGGACAAACATCGTCGTAGTGAGCCAGAGTAAAACAAGCCACAGCTAACATGGAGTACCACAGTCCATTATAAACCACATCATGGATAAAGTTTACAAAGCCATAGTCAGGTGAGGATCAAGGGTCTTAATACATAATATAATAATATTGGTCTGAGCTGTCGACACGACAGATCTCGTCACAGTTGTTGTAAATAATAGTAATCAGCTGATTGTCTCACGAACGTAACCAGCACATTCTCCCCACATAGCAAACCCATAATACAGCGAGGGAGAAGAACCACATGAAACTATGCAACTATAGATTTTTTCTAACAGGGTAGTAAAAGTTAAGCTGGCTAATATGAGCTGTTACTGTGGCTGAGCTGGTTAAAGCCTTGTTTATACTCGACGCGTCCGCATGAGCCCAAAGGTGCGTGCGGCAAAAATGATGTGATTGTAATAACAGCACGCGTGCCTCCGCATCCCAATAGACACCACTTATTACACACAATAGCCTTTTTACTCTGATTTCGGAAACTCGATCGACTTAAAATGCTTCCAAGATCGACGGGTTGGTGATTCCTGTAACTGTTTTCCGGTCAATGACAAGAGCCTACTAATCAGCTGTCTCACGAACGTAACCAGCACATTTATCCCCACATAGCAAACAAAGCGAGGGTGAAGAATTAAGTTACATGAAACAATCCAACTACATATTTACACCACTGACAAGGGAAAACACTCACGGTGTTTATGACTAGCTTCTTCTAGCTTTCTGCGGCTTCTCTCTCAAGGTAGTGACGAAACGCGCTCTGTAACGCTGTTTGTTCGCTGTCGGCTACGGTAGAAATATGACGTCATAATATGGCGGCCTTCATAGAAGGGGATTCCCGCGCTTATGTAGATATAAATGCCTAATTCTAAGGTAATAAAAACATTACGGTTTATTAAGTAAGTTCTTTATACACAACTGAACACATAGTTATGGATGTCATATTGCAATTCTGTTAATAAATAGTCAAAAATGTTACACACTGCACCTTTAAGGGGATATAATTCTGTCATTTTGTTTTGAAAAATAAAAATATATAAATTTTGAAAGATAAATGTCCTCATAATTCAACTTAAAAACCTAAGTTAAGTTGATGACTTGTACAGCCAGTTTGATTATATTTAATTTAAGGCATTTCAACTCATTTTTTTTTTTTTTTTTTATTTGGCCAAGTTTTATCTTGTATAACTTAAATGAAGTTTAAAACTTATTCCATACAATGGAAATCTAATGTTCCCTCTGTTTTTCAAAATATCATCTTTTTTTTGCTTCGTCACGAGCATTTTGGGTTTCTGTCTCTTTAAAAACAGAGTTAAGGCCACTTTAAACCCTGGTTAAAGATGAAATATGAAACTTGCTTGATTAATCGTTAAAAGATGGTGATATTGATTCAAACACACATGCAATCTAGTAAATAGTAGGCAAGTATGTGATTTCGGATTCATAAAGTAATGAAACAAGTCAAGTCTTTTTGAGCGAGTCATTGAATCATTCACTCAAACCGATGAAAATAAATAAAAATGAATGAAATATTTTTCATAGACTGCAGCAATTAACATTGTCAGAATATCTTGTAAATTACATGTTACTTTGTTTAATTGTCAGAATCGTGGTAAAATCTTTATTTTTAAACAACAAAATACATTCTCAATTTATCCAGAATTGTGCATGTCTAATTTGTAAGAAATTCTGAATTACACCGGTGTATATATACAGTTGTTTGTGTCTGCAGAAATATTCTTCATTGTTTATATGGTCTGTGTTTATTGGGATTTTTATGAAATAAATGTGAAAAGTAACGTCTTTGCAGATGAGTTTTATTAAAGAGACGTAATGGATTCTTCTGGAAAGAAGCTCAGATACGGCCTTCAGTGAAGAAAGATTACAAACACAAACACATTATATTATGTAATATAGTATTTCAACATAATTGAGATACTGTTTTGCATTTTCTATTTTTAGTAATTTTGTTGTGGGTTTTTGTCATTGTTTTTTAAATATGGCTGAAAGCCATTTAGTTAGTTAGACAAATGCTTTTTTTTATTAGCCTTTATTTAATTGAGCTTCTTTCTGGTTTTGGTTTTAATTTTAGTTGTTGTTAACTATATAATAACCCTTCACTTCCTGTGGAGGTGGGCGGCAACTCTCTCTCTCTCTGTATGTGTGTGTGTGTGTGTGAGTGAGTGAGTGAGGTGTGTCACCTAAAACTGACTTTGTGGTTACAAACAGAGATGAATGACTCTTTATCCTTTCAATAAAGCAGTATCATATGATAATACCACACTGCTTCAGAAGAATAGCAGGGTATTAATGTGATATCATATTTCACATTCCCAAAACCATATAATACCATGTACGTGTAGTTTGAAGAGGTGCTGCATTTCTTTGAGTTGAGACGAGTCAGAATGATTTTCCAGCTGTGTTTATACACCACAATTACTGCAGTCATGTAAGAGTTCATGTGAGCCTCTTCTGGAGATTTGGGGTTTTGAATTTCAGAGACTTTAGTGTGGAGATGATATGATAATGATAACGGATAACCGATATATTGACCGATATGACTCTAAATCCAAATTTTTATGTCATTTTTGAGAGCCTGATTACAAAACCAAAAGTCTCACCATTAAAAGCGACGTCCCAAGCACACTATTATAATGTTCTCATTATCATTTTATGTAGCCGTCCGATATGACAGACGTCAAATTTACCATATTTAAGTGATTTCAATCATATTTTAAGCAATTTAAAACCATCATGTTTAACATCTGAAGTGTCTCAGCTGAAGGAAATACTGTATTTATCGGTTTTAATTTTCTTATCTGGCTGATAACGATAAATTAAAAATTAACGTATATCGGCCAGTGCATGTGGAGATGCACACATTATTACTTTATTAATGCATAATTTTATATCGGCTTATGAGTTATAAGTGTGCTTTGTTTTGCTGTTGTCTTTTTTTAAACTTTATTGACAGCTTTGTCTTTTAGCACAGAGAATGATTTCATCCTTTGTTTTGTATAAAGCGTTTGTAGCGTCTGTTGCGTTTACATGTAACAAACCACACGACCCACAGGTTTTATCTGGTACACATCCACCTAGAAATATAGTCCAATAGTGGAGTTTTAAAAAAAAACACGCTTTATACTGAATAATTCAAGTGCTTTTAGACTTATAAGTGCACTAACTGTCCAATAGCTGTGTGTAAAGATCACATATGAAGTGAGAGCAATTCAGTTCTGTGTGTGTGTGTGTGTGTGTGTGTGTGTGTGTGAGAGAGGTGTGTGAGAGAGTGTGTGAGAGAGTGTGTGAGAGAGTGTGTGAGAGAGTGTGTGAGAGAGTGTGTGTGTGTGAGAGGTGTGTGTGTGTGTGAGAGTGTGTGTGTGATGTGTAGGTGTGAGGTGTGTGAGAGTGTGTGTAGAGTGTGTGAGAGTGTGTGTGAGAGTGTGTGTGAGAGTGTGTGTGAGAGTGTGGAGTGTGGGTGTGGAGAGTGTGTGTGTGAGAGTGTGTGTGAGAGTGTTGGTGTGTGTGAGAGTGTGTGTGAGAGGTGTGTGTTGTGTGAGTGTGTGTGTGAGAGTGTGGTGAGAGTGTGTGTGAGTGTGTGTGAGAGTGTGTGTGAGAGTGTGTGTGAGAGTGTGTGTGAGAGTGTGTGAGAGTGTGTGTGAGAGTGTGTGTGAGAGTGTGTGTGAGAGTGTGTGTGAGAGTGTGTGTGAGGTGTGTGTGAGAGTGTGTGTGAGAGTGTGTGTGAGAGTGTGTGTGAGAGTGGTGTGAGAGTGTGTGAGAGTGTGTGTGAGAGTGTGTGTGAGAGTGTGGTGTGTGAGAGTGTGTGTGAGAGTGTGTGTGAGAGTGTGTGTGAGAGTGTGTGTGAGAGTGTGTGTGAGAGTGTGTGTGAGAGTGTGTGTGTGTGTGAGAGTGTGTGTGTCCCTCTCGCTGTCCCTCTCGCTGTCCCTCCCGCTGTCCCTCCCGCTGTCTCTCCCGCTGTCCCTCTCGCTGTCCCTCCCGCTGTCTCTCCCGCTGTCTCTCCCGCTGTCCCTCCCGCTGTCCCTCCCGCTGTCTCTCCCGCTGTCCCTCTCGCTGTCCCTCCCGCTGTCTCTCCCGCTGTCCCTCTCGCTGTCCCTCCCGCCGTCCCTCCCGCCGTCCCTCCCGCCGTCCCTCTCGCCGTCCCTCCCGCCGTCCCTCCCGCCGTCCCTCCCGCTGTCCCTCCCGCTGTCCCTCCCGCTGTCCCTCCCCCTGTCCCTCCCCCTGTCCCTCCCCCTGTCCCTCCCCCTGTCCCTCCCGCTGTCCCTCCCGCTGTCCCTCCCGCTGTCCCTCCCGCTGTCTCTCCCGCTGTCCCTCACGCTGTCCCTCCCCCTGTCCCTCCCCCTGTCCCTCCCGCTGTCCCTCCCGCTGTCTCTCTCGCTGTCCCTCTCGCTGTCCCTCCCGCTGTCCCTCCCGCTGTCCCTCCCGCTGTCCCTCCCGCTGTCCCTCCCCCTGTCCCTCCCGCTGTCCCTCCCGCTGTCCCTCCCGCTGTCTCTCTCGCTGTCCCTCTCGCTGTCCCTCTCGCTGTCCCTCCCGCTGTCCCTCCCCCTGTCCCTCCCGCTGTCCCTCCCGCTGTCTCTCTCGCTGTCCCTCCCCCTGTCCCTCCCGCTGTCCCTCCCGCTGTCCCTCCAGCTGTCCCTCCCGCTGTCCCTCCCCCTGTCCCTCCCGCTGTCCCTCCCGCTGTCTCTCTCGCTGTCTCTCTCGCTGTCCCTCCCGCTGTCCCTCCCGCTGTCCCTCCCGCTGTCCCTCCCGCTGTCCCTCCCCCTGTCCCTCCCCCTGTCCCTCCCCCTGTCCCTCCCGCTGTCCCTCCCGCTGTCCCTCCCGCTGTCCCTCCCGCTGTCTCTCCCGCTGTCTCTCCCCGCTGTCCCTCCCGCTGTCCCTCCCAGTGTCTCTCCCGCTGTCCCTCTCGCTGTAGTGTTGCTTTCGTCAACGAAAATTATGACGAAATATCGTCGTCAACGAACCTTTTTCACGTGACGAAAACGAGACGAGACGCAACGTAAATGCTGGTCATGTGACGATGACTATAATTAAATGTATAATGTAATATCGTTGACGAATAAAAACGAGACTAAATGTGGTTTACAAAATAAAAACTAAGCTAAAATGTCTCTTCATTTTCGTTGACCAAAACGAGACGAGACGAAATGTTATTTATCGTTATTTCGTCTCGTTTACTTGCGTTATTACCGGTATGCAGCATTTCTGTTTCCTGTGTTTCACTTCAGGGGCTGCATCAGATCGCACTGCGCAGACGCAGGCGACATCACATCCTCAAGCCCCACTCGGCTCGCGGCATTATTTAGAAGATGCAGCTGCGTGAGTTACGGCTGTTTCACACATACTCCGTGTGTAGTGCGTATGCGGTGCGGTGTGTATGCAGGAGCAGCTCGAGCTATTGTGTTTTCACATGTGCTGCGTTTGCAGTGCGCAGCTGATCTACGGCTGTAATACCACAATCACAACATTTATTCTCTATTTTTTATTTCAAATCAATATTTCTAGCCTACATCCGTTATGTCGCGTTGTTGAGGTAGGCTACTGTGTAGATCTCTGCTCTGCTGTTATGCACGCACCGCTCCCGCGTGCGGTGTGAGCGCTCTAACCTAACGGGTGCGGGAAAAAATACACACCGCAAACGGAGTAGGCTATGTGTGAAACAGGCGTTAGCATAAACGACAACAAACGCAGTTAAGTCTGACACAGAGAAAGGGATTCGTCTTTGGGAGAAAAAGAAGAAATGATATTTGGAAAAACTTTAATGTCATCGTGTGTAGGCAACATGTTTGGTTGGTAAAATAAATATGTTCTAAATTCATATCAGAGCGTCTTCTGTGTCTGGAATAGCATTCTTGAGTCTATAAGGTAACAATAATATAATAAGATAGACTAACAATAATAAGATAAGATTTTTTGAAATGGGTTTGGCTAAAAGAAAATGTTGGTTTCGTCTACTACTAGGTAGGCTATAGCCTACATATTGACTGGGTTAAATAGAATTGCATTACTAAAATGAGACTAAAATACAATTTTCATGGACTAAAACTAGACTATGTCTTTCGTCGACTAAAACTAGACTAAAATGTCATCAGTTTTCGTCGACTAAAACTAGACTAAAATGTCATCAGTTTTCGTCGACTAAAACTAGACTAGACTAAAAAGAGTATGAACGTGACTAAAACTAATAAAAACTAAAATGACAGCTTGACACAAAGACTAGACTAAAACTAAAATTAAAACAGGCCGCCAAAAACAACACTATCTTCCCCCGCTGTCTCTCCCGCTGTCCTCCTCCCCGCGTCCCGTCCCTCCCGTGCCCTCTCCTCCGCTGTCCCTCCGCTGTCCTCTCGCGTCCCTCCCGCGTCCCCCTTCTCCCCGCTGGTCCCTCCCGCTGTCCTCTCTCCCGCTGTCCCCTCCTCGCTGTCTCTCCCGCTGTCCCTCCCGCTCCCCGTCCCTCCCGCTGTCTCCCTTCCTCGCCTGTCCCTCCCGCCGTCCCTCTCGCCGTCCCTCCCGTCCTCCTGTCCTCCCGCTGTCCCTCCCGCTCCCTCCCGCTCTCTCCCTCCCGCGTCCCTCCGCTGTCCCTCTCGCTGTCCCTCCGCTGTCCTCCCGCGTCCCTCCCGCGTCCCTCTCCCGCCGTCCCTCCCGCTGTCCTCTCTCCCCTGTCCCTCTCGCTGTCCCTCCCGCTGTCCCTCCCAGCTGTCTCTCTCCGCTGTCCCTCCCGCTGTCCTCCCGCTGTCCCTCCCGCTGTCCTCCGCTGCTCCCCGCTGTCCCTCCCCCGCTCTCCCGCGTCCCGCTGTCCCTCCCGCTGTCCCTCCCGCTGTCCCTCCCGCTGTCCCTCCGCTGTCTCCCGCTGTCCCTCCCGCTGTCCCTCCCGCTGTCCTCCCGCTGTCCCTCCCGCTGTCCCTCCCGCTGTCCCTCCGCTGTCCCTCCGCTGTCCCTCCCGCTGTCCCTCCGCTGTCCCTCCGCTGTCCCTCCCGCTGTCCCTCCCGCTGTCCTCCCCGCTGTCCCTCCCGCCGTCCCTCCGTTCCCCCGCTGTCCCTCCCGCTGTCCCTCCGCTCCCTCCCGCCGTCCCTCCCGCCGTCCCTCCCGCTGTCCCTCCCGCTGTCCCTCCCCCTGTCCTCTCCCGCCTGTCCCTCCCGCTGTCCCTCTCGCTGTCCCTCCGCTGTCTCCCCCTGTCCCTCCCGCTGTCCTCCCGCTGTCCCTCTCGCTGTCCCTCTCGCTGTCCCTCCGCTGTCTCTCCCGCTGTCCCTCTCCGCTGTCCCTCTCGCTGTCCCTCCGCTGTCCCTCCGCTGTCCCTCTCGCTGTCCTCCGCTGTCCCTCTCGCTGTCCTCCGCTGTCCCTCCGCTGTCCTTCTCGCTGTCCCTCCCGCTGTCTCTCCCGCTGTCCTTCTCGCTGTCCCTCTCGCTGTCCCCTCTCCGCTGTCCTTCTCGCTGTCCCTCCCGCTGTCCCTCCCGCTGTCCTTCTCGCTGTCCCTCTCGCTGTCCCTCTCGCTGTCCCTCTCGCTGTCCCTCCCGCCGCTGTCCCTCTCGCTGTCCCTCCCCCTGTCCCTCCCGCTGTCTCTCCCGCTGTCCCTCTCGCTGTCTCTCCCAGTGTCCCTCCCAGTGTCCCTCCCAGTGTCCCTCCCAGTGTCCCTCCCAGTGTATCTCCCAATGTTCCTCCCAGTGTCTCTCCCAATGTTCCCAGCTCTTCTGGAAGCTGTAAATGTCATTTCTTAAGCGTGATGTACATCTCCTCTCAACATCTCGTAAGAAGAGAGCGTTCCTCATCCTTCCTCTGGTTAGCCGAGCGCAGATGCTTCCTGCAGCTGCACACACACTTCCCGTCGGCACACACACTTCCCGTCGCACGCTGAGCCTTTTGTGCCGCGCGCTCCCACATACAACTCCACTAGTGGAATTTCAATAGATGTTGAGGCGGGAAACTTGGGGAAGCCCATCTGTGTGTGTGTGTGTGTTCAGTGCTCTTCCGTCTCTGTTCTCAGTGCCTGGACACTGGGGGATTATATTTTCCCTGTGAATGGGCCGCAGTAATTGGATTTCCTGAGGGAATTCTGTCTCTTTGAGAGCCGGTGTTCTGCTACTTCAGTGACTCAGTGTGGAGATATTAGTTATTATGAAGGAATGTCTTCATAGTTCGGATTTTTAAAGTTGAGTATTTCAGTGTCAACCACACAGTTTTAATCTATTTAGGAAGCCATAGTATACATTTTTCCTGAGTATGAATCTGGATTACTTTTTAAATTATTTTAATATTATTTTATTACATTACTTAAATATATATATTTTTATACTAATCATTAAACTTCTAATATTATATATATAATATGAGTTAAACTTCTAATATTAGCCTATATATAATATAAGTTTAATATATAATATTACATTTTTTTTCATGACATCTGTTTGTCTTTTTATATCTATTTTTATTTATTTTATATTTTATTATATTTTTTTTGTTATTATATTAATTTAATTTATATTTTGTTTATGTATTTGTTTTGTTTCTCATTTATCTGTCTTTATATCTAATAAAACATTTTTAATTCTATATTTAATTATTCCAGTATTTTTATTATGTATTTATATATTTTTTTTCTCTTCATTAACTTTTTCTTCTCATCTTTTACTTATTTATATATATTTTATTAATGTTATATTCATAATATATTTTAATTTTTTTACAGATCGATTTTTCCCTTTTTTTTCCACACACTAAAATGATGAACCCATGCTATTTTGAAATGTTTTAAGCTCTAAAATGAGATACTTTCGCTAAAATATTCAAAAACACGATGACATTTCACCCGATCAGAGCTGAAGTAAAGCGTGTGAATGTTGAGCAGAAGCGTGCCTGCGGTGGCCTGGCAGACGGGGTCGTGACGGCTTGTTGTTCAGCGTGTGTGTGTGTGTGTGTGTGTGTGATCGTCTGGCGTGGGTTTTCAGCTCATCTAGGGCAGGTTTCTGCAGACGCTCTGAGAATATCACCTTAAGTTTGTCCCACTTGCATAAGAGCTTCATCCGGTGAGCTTGAAAAACAAACCAGTGCAGACTGAGATTATTCACTGCAATCATTTACACCTGTATACCAGGAGAAGTTTATGTGAGCTCTGGGTCTTCTGCATCTGTCTTGAGCTTGAGCTCCTGGGACACGAGACGGACAGGTGTGTGTGTGTGTGTGTGTTGTGTGTGTGTGTGTCAGGAATACACCAGAACAGCACTGATCTGATGCACTGACACTGTTGTAGGAGAACTGAGCTGAGCTGGACGATTACAACATCTTTTGCAGAACTGCTTTATAGATGAAATTCATTTTATAATTGATGATCTTTACAACGTAAGTGTGAGTGTGAGTCTTTGTGTGAGGGTGTGTGTGTGTGTGTGTGTGAAACTACTCATTTTTGGTAGTTCATGTGCACAAGTTGTGTGTAAGAGGCCTGCAGATTTGCGGACTATGCCATGATATATGCTTATCTTTTAATTCAAATAAAGAAGAAGAGTAGAGGAGAAGAGGAGAGAGAGAGAGAGAGAGAGGAGAGAGAGAGAGAGAGAGAGAGAGAGAGAGAGAGAGAGAGAGGAGAGAGAGAGAGAGAGAGAGGAGAGAAGGAGATGAGAGAGAAGAGAGAGAGAGAGAGAGAGAGAGAGAGAGAGAGATGAGAGAGAGAGAGAGAGAGAGAGAGAGAGAGTGAGAGAGATGGAGGAGAGGAGAGGAGATGAGGAGGAGAGAGAGAGAGAAGTAATAACATGTAGTGTGTCTGAAGGGAATGAGGATTGAGCGTCAGGACTGATTCACAGGAAAGGCGGCAGATGTTCTCAGATGCACTTATTATTGAGATTAAACTCCTGCGTCCGCTCCTAATTCAATCAGGACACACACCACACACACACACACACACAACACACACAGCTGTTTTCTCTCGCGGTGGAACAAGAATCCTCTCAGGATGAGGAAGGGATGAAGCTTTCAGTTTGTAATGTAATGTTAAAACACATTTTAACAGTGTAATCAACATGGGAAAATCTCAGAGTAAAACTGGGAGTTGTGAAAAATATGAAACACCGGTGTTTTGCCAGATGAGAAGCTTATAACTGTATCATATATCTTTTAATTTCTTTAACAACTGTTTTAATTTTCCTAGCTTTTATTTATTTTGCTTTTATTTTTATTCTGTAAAGCACTTTGAATTGCCATAGTGTATGAAATGTGCAATATAAATAAACTTGCCTTGCCTAAACCATGGTAACCACAAATTAACCATAGTTTAACCGTGGTATTTTTAGTGAAACTGTGGTTATACAAATGGTAATCAATCTGCCAAAAAACGATAGATGCTATGCTTCACTTTTACTGTAATAAAACCATGGTTAAAGGTGCAGTGTGTAATTTATAGCGGCATCTAGTGGTGAAGTTGTGAATTGCACCCAACAGAAGTTACGGTGGCCTACAGGAAGTGATGTTGTCGACCGAGACAGCAGAGAGTAGCCAGTTAAGCAACGAGGTTTCTTTACAAAGATAAATTAAGAAATTAAGTTTACTTAATTATTCAGTAAAATTATATAATATTGTGACTTGTTTATCATTGTGTGAGTGTTTTATTCGCTGACTTTAGCTAGCATCTTATCATGAAGATGAGTGAGGAAACACGTTTGTCCGTTCAGGGCCACTGTAGAAACATGTCGATGTGAAGGACACGCGGTGTGTGTGTGTGTGTAGACAGAAACGGCTCATTCTAAGCTAATAAAAACATAACGGTTCATTATGTAAGGTCTTTATACACCACTGAAAACAGTTATGTTTAAGATATTGCATTTCTGTCAACAGTTCCTCTTAAATATTACACAAAACTCCTTTAGTTTTCATAAGGGTTGTCTTGTTTGGTCTCTAGTCTTTCTGCTGCTCTGTTCATGTTCGTGTGTGTGTGTGTGTTTGATTGACAGCTGCCGGTGGAGTATGGGTACGACTGCCAGCGCTGCTCCCCAGCACACACTGCATGAGAGTTTCCACGGCAACGGGATGACGGACAGGCGGTCGGCGAGCAGCGCCTCCTTCAACCTCCACAACAACAAGGGCAAATCCATCATCACTAATAAAGTGGCTCCTGTGGTCATCACGTACGTCCAGCCGCGCGTCTCCGTTACGAGCTCCTGCAGAGCCCACATAATGACTGTGTGTGTGGTGTGTGTGTGTAGGTATAACTGCAGGCAGGAGTTTCAGATCCACGATGATCATGTTCTTCGTACAAACTATAAAGTTGGGAGGATTTCGGACAACATGCCGGAGCACCATCTGGTCCAGGTGAGCCGCACACACACTGGGTCAGTCTCATGAACACGGAGCACACTTATTGCAGAAATATATATTAAAAAAGCACATATTTTGCATAATTGTAGATTTTCTTTTACTAAAGGAGTTTTGGTTGAATATTTTCATGACGATTTACCACAGTTCCCCTTCACACTCTCATCACTGTAATCATTATACTTTATAAACCTAAAAACATAATATTTAATAAAAATAATATTTTATCACTTATTTATTTATATACACACACACACACACACACACACACACACACACACACACACACACACCACACACACACACACACACACACACACACACACACACACACGTATATGTGTGTGTGTATATATTATTTATTTCACCTAGTTGCAGAGGAAACATAATTAAATATCTAAAACTTTATATCATATTAAAAAAAAATAACAAAAACGGATAAAAAAAATTGCTAAAGCACACAACATATTAAAATGAAAATGGAAAATGGAAAATGCAAAAATAAAAATTTATTCAAACTATTAATAAAAACTATAATAGTACCGCAGTGATACTAAAATAACACGGACTGCTATTTTATCACTGATTATTTTTTTTATTAAATTAATAAATTGAAAAATGAAATGCAGTTAAAATAATAATAATAAAAAAAAAATATTATATATATATATAATTTTTTTTTATTTATTTTATATATAGTGAAGAGAATCTGGTTGGAAAATTTGTCTAATTGTCATTAAATTTACCTCTACAAAGTGCCTGTATTGAAAATGCACGTTGATAGTACCATGGTATTAAATTCCCACACACTCATATTTTGCCAAACTCAATAAAGTGCAGTAGAGGAGAGTGGGCACAGCGGGGTTAGTGTGTAACACACGTGTTAAACACACACACACACCACACACACACACACACACACACACACACACACACACACACACACACCAACACACCACACACAACACACACCCAACAACACACAACGCTAGCATGATGAAACTGAGCGAATTTACTAGCCATATCAAACACTATATACAGAAAAAAATGCATTCATATTGCGTTACAGTGAGCCCCTATTAGAACTATTCTATTCTATACTTGAATGAATTCTATTGAGAAACCATGAGGAAAAAGCTGAATAAAGACTGAGTTAATGTTCAGAAACTATTAAATATGAATAAGTTTTAAACTAGGCTGTATCGCTTTGATTTGCAGTGTTTGATGTCAAACTCAATTTTGTTTATTTTTAATTATTAAAAAATGCCATTATTTTATATGAAGAACTTAATTGTATTTTGAGAAAATATTTTAACATGTCTTGTATATTATTTTTTATTTATTAGCTCCGATAGCATTTTAATCTGTTACAGTGTACCCCACCTATGGGGCATGTTGTCACATTTCACTTCCAATCTTTCGGGGGAAATCAAGAAAAAAAAATACACTGTATTAATGAAACAAAAACACATAATTGTACTAGACGTGTGTATAATTAATGTGGGAAAATATTAATTATCTGAACCCAAAGTAGGTTTACAAAAACAGAAATTCACAAAGCGTTAGTTTGTGCCCCGTCTCCCCTAAACACCGGTGTATTAATATGCTAATCATTAATCATAAGTAATCATTACTGTTTTGTGTAAGAGACATCTTTGTCAGTTAATTTCCTTGAAGAATCCCGGGGTTTAGGAAGATCCTGGATGTGTCTCTGCAAACAGTAATTAATTAGTGCTCTCGTTAGACGTTTGCACCTTTGAAGGAGACGTGCGCTCTTCTCTTTGTTTGCTCGTTAGTTTCTGTTTGCTGACGAGCCAATGATGAGTTTCACTGCAAATCAACAGAGAGCACACAGCGTCCGACGACTCAAACGCTCGCCTTTGTTCCGCTTCCCACTCATTATTCCAGAGTTTAATGCTCCTGTTTTATGCATAATAAAGAAGTAATTAGTCATTTAGCAGATCCATTTATTAATGCTGCATTTTGGTCATGTTATAAAGTTTCCAACTATAAAAAAACATAAACACTCATGCATGTGCAAAACATTTTAATTAAAAAAATACAGCATATTAGGAATGAAAAGCAGCATGTAAGCGTTGACCAGAAGCGTTTGCGAGCACAACCCAGCATGTTCTCTCTATTCTCAGGGCTCGTTCTTCATGGTGCAGGACGTGTTCAGTAAAGCTGATGTTCTCAGCACCAGCGGCTCGTACGGGGCGCCCAACTTCAGACAGATCCGAGACGCACGCTTCCCACTGTACGGCATGGGCCAACCCAGCCTGGGTGGCTTCAAACAGGTCCTGCGGAGACTCCAGGCTCAGGGCCATCAGGTCAGTGTGTGTCGATCTCCTGCCGATCCGTTTACTCTTCTTTAATTCTGCTGATAAAGTGTTTGTCGAGTCATTTGTTAGAGATTAAATCTGTTGTTGATTCGCTTGATTGTTCAGGCAATGCTGATTAAACTGACACTTTCAATTAAACTGTTGTTTGAATGTTATAGTTTGTGCAAATGAGTTTAAATGGAGGTTAAAAACGCATCTAAAAGAGCTATGAGATTGAGTGACAAGAAATCTGAGGTATATTTTTATACGCCTGAAAGATACAGAACAGGAGAAATTAAAATTAATAGAAACGACTGGATCCAGAGAGAAAAGTGGATTTGCAGGTATAATTTTGTGTGGATATGCTGAATTCAGGGGTAAAATCATACCTAATATATTCTATTCTTATTAGGGCTGTCAGTTAAACGCGTTATTAACGGCGTTAACGCAAACCCATTTTAACGGCGTCATTTTTTTATCGCGCGATTAACGGTCTTTTTGACCTAGCAAACTTTGTAGTTTTCTTTCACATGCTTTTGCAACAGGACGCGGCATGCGCGCGCTGCGCTATGAAACCCATTCATTTCAATGGCTTGCGCCGCGCGAGTGCTTCGTTGACCAAAGCGCAAGCCGATCTAGACCGTAAACAAAACAACAGGCACGACGCACACACTCGTTTGGGCTTGCGAGCCGGCCAAATAGTGAACCTTTTGAGTGGATGACGAGAGCGAGACGCCGAAATGGATGCCAATAAGATTCTGAATGGAAGGTTTACTTTTAAAAAGTTGCCAAATGGTTCCATTGACAAGACCAAAGTGATCTGTGTGTTTTGTCGTTGTGAACTGAGCTATCATCGCAGCACGTCCAGTCTGAAATACCGCTTGATGATGGCCAAGCACACCACACACGCACACATAGCTGATGCGAATTCTCCGCCCCCTCGTCAATATCAGCACCTCGTCAGTATTTATTTCACCTTTTTATTGATGGACAGTGTTACATTGTGTGTGAGATTATTTGCTCTAAGTGATAATTTTTGTGTGAATTTGAACACAGTATTGTCAATGTTGTTTTCAATAAAAACATTTGCACAAAGCAAGCCGATCCACTTTACCATGTTGATAAGAGCATTAAAATGAGAAAAAAATAATGGGACAAAAAGAAATCAAGAGACATTTAGAATAGATAAAATTGTGCGATTAAATGCGATTAATCGTGAGTTAACTATGACATTAATGCGATTAATTGCGATTAAATATTTTAATCGTTTGACAGCACTAATTCTTATATATTGAATTGACAACTCCTCAATTAAATATTTACCATCGTATATTCTGCATAATTTGATGTTTTTAAATAAACACTGACAAAAACTATGCAAGTTTTAGGGCTGGACGAAATGATGATGTGTGTGTGTATATATATATATATATATATATATATATATAATATATATTATATATATATATATATATATATATATATATATATATATATACATACACAAAGGTGGGTCGGTAAGATTTTTAATGTTTTTAAAAGAGTCTCTTCTTCTCACCAAGGCTGCATTTATTTGATTAAAAATATAAAACAGAAGCCCAGTAATATTGTGAAATATTATTTCAATGTAAATCAGCTGTTTTCTATGTGAATATATAGTAAAGTGTAATTGATTCCTGTGATCAAACCTGAATTTTCAGCATCATTACTCCAGTCTTCAGTGTCACATGATCCTTCAGAAATCACTATAATTTGATGCTCAAGAAACATTTATGATTATTATCACAGTTGAAAACAGTTTTGCTGCTTTGTGTTGTCGATTTAATGCGTGTCCCTTTGAATAGGAGGTGATCTTCTTGTGTCTGCGTGAGGAGCCCGTGCTGTTCCTGCGTCTGGAGAGCGACTTCTTCCCCTACACGCCCCGGAGGAAGGAGAACCTCCACGAGAACCTGCACGATCTGGGCCGAGCGCTGTCCTCCGAGGACCTGGAGCTCAGCATCCGGAGAGAGGTCCGAGAGATAGCGAGCCGTGGGGGAACGATGAGACACGGTCCATTTAGTTATTCTTAGACTATAAAAAACACTGAAAATTACTGAAATTCACTTTAAACTGTCCTGAGGTCATTTTAAATATAATGATTATTATTATTAAAGCAGTTGAATATATTAATAAGTAATGAAAAGAATAGTAAAATGTTTTCTGATTTCAGGATTAATGATAGTTATATTGATTATGATATTTATTATTAAAACAGTGAACTTAATGCTTTACACTTTTATTACTACTACTACTATTACTAATTATTATTATTATTATTTAAATGCTTTTTTTTGTTACTAAGTGTATAATAAATTACAATAATAATAATAATAAAGCTATTATAAAAAAATGTAAAATGTAAACTTAAAATGTTAAAGCTAAAATTATATAAAATCTAAATATTAGATTAAAAAAGCGAATTATACTATTGTAAAAGAATGGTAAAAATATTAAAAAATCTCAGGATAAAATATAATTATATAATTTGTAATTTTATTTAATCAGTTCATTATATTATTTAATAATAATAATAATATAGAAATGATAATAGCTGCAATAATGATGATGATAATAATAAATGACAACAATGATTTTCCTATAAATATTTAATATAAATATTACCAAAAAATAGTCAAGTCAAATAAAATCAAAGTAGTGAACCCAACATCCAGGAACACATTTTTTGTTGTTGTTATTGGACATAAAAAACATAAAACATGACATTTTAGTCATAAAAACAAAACTAGTTTATATTGTGTAAATGTTCTTATTAAATGCTTGAAACTAGCATGAGTAGAACAATAACATTTCTAAGAATTTTGCTTATTTCTCCCCTTTTTTCTTGTCATCGACCCAAATGCATGTATTAATGCTTTACTGTCATTTTAATAATAACCTCCAGAAGTGTTCATGTGCCGATCTGAAGGCAAATGCTCATCTGACAACAATGTGTTTCGTGCTTTTAGCTTCATGACTTCGCCAAACTGAACGACAACGTGTTCTACGTCTACAACGACATCGAGCACTTTAAAGGAGAACCGCAGAAGATCTGCATCTGCTGTGAAGAAGACATTCATGTGACAGAAGAGGTGTATCAGAGACCGCGCTTCACCATGCCTGCGTACAGGTGAACACACACACTCACACTCACTCACTCACTCACTCACTCACACACACACACTCACTCACTCACTCACTCTCTCACTCTTACTCACTCACATCACGACACTCACTTACTCACTCACTCACTCACTCACTCACTCACTCACTCACTCACTCACTCACTCACTCGCACACACGCGCACTCACTCACTCAATCACTCTCCCACGCACACACGCGCACACTCACTCACTCACTCACTCACTCACTCGCACACTCACTCACTCACACGCACACACGCACTCACTCACTCTCTCTCTCACTCTCTCACTCTTTCACTCACTCACTCACTAACTCACTCACTCACTCTCTCACTCTCACTCTCATTCACTCACTCACTCACTCACTCACACTCACTCACTCACTCACACACCACACCACATCCACTCGCTCACTCACTCACTCACTCACTCACTCGCTCTTTCACTCACTCACTCACTAACTCACTCTCACTCACTCTCACTCTCACTCACTCACTCTCACTCTCACTCTCATTCACTCACTCACTCACTCACTCACTCACTCACTCACTCACTCACCAGCGCACTCACCATGCGCACATCACGCACAACACACGTGCACTCACTCACACTCACTCACATCACTCACATCACTCACATGCACTCACTCACACTCACTCGCTCACCACACGCGCACTCGCTCACTCGCTCACTCACTCACTCACTCCACTCACTCACACACACCACCACTCACACACACCACTCACTCACTCACTCACTCACCACACACACACACGCGCACTCACTCACTCACACACACGCCACTCACTCACTCACACTCACACGCATAAAACCGCAGTCACTCACTCACTCACTCACTCACACGCACACACATCACACTCACCTCACTCACCTCACTCACACCACACACACACACACACGCACTCACTCACTCACTCACTCACTCACCCTCACTACTCTCACTCTCTCACTCTCTCTCTCTCACTCACTCACTACACACACACGTGCACTCACTCACTGACACCGCACTCTCACTCCCACATCATCACCACATCACTAACTCACTCACTCACTCGCACATCACTCACTCACACGCACCACCACTACTCACTCTCTCTGCTCACATCACTCACACTCACCTACTCACACCACTCACTCACTCTCACTCACTCTCACTCACTCACTCACTCCACTCACTCACCTCACTCACTCACTCACACACTCACATCCACTCACACTCACACTCACTCACGCACACTCACATCTCTCACTCACTCACTCACTCACTCACTCACTCACTCACACTCACTCACTAACTCACTCCACTCAACTCACCTCACTCACTCATCACTCTCACTCACTCTCACTCACTTCACTCACTCACTCACTCACTCACTCCACTCACATCACTCATCACCACTCACTCACTCACTCACTACCACTCACTCACCAACACCACTCACTGCGCACACACCACACACACGTGCACTCACTCACACACTGCACTCACATGCACTCACATGCACTCACATCACTCACCTACTGCATCCACACTCACATCACTCACAACTCTCGCTCGCTCACACGCGACTCGCTCACTCCACTCACTCACTCACTCACACGCACACACGCGCACTCACTCACACACACTCACTCGCACTCACTCACACACACACTCACTCACACACACACGCACTCACTCACTCACTCACTCACACTCACTCACACACACACACGCGCACTCACACACACGCACTCACTCACTCATCACTACACGCATAAAACGCGCAGTCACTCACTCACTCACTCACTCACACGCACACACACACACGCGCACATCACTCACTCACACGCACACACACACACGCACTCACTCACTCACTCACTCACTCACTCATCACTCACTCTCTCACTCTCTCACTCTCCTCTCTCTCTCTCACTCACTCACTCACACACACCGCACTCACTCACTACACGCACTCACTCACTCACTCACTCACATCACTCACTCACTACAACACACTCACTCACTCCCACTCACTCACTCACACTCACACACACACCACACTCACCACATCACTCACTCACCTCAGCTCACTACTCACTCACTCACTCACATCACACTCACACTCACTCACATCACCACTCACTCACTCACTCACTCACGCACGCTCACTCCTCACTCACTCACTCACTCACTCACTCACTCACTCATCCTCACTCACCACACTCACTCACACGCACACTCTCACTCACCTCACTCACTCACTACACTCACTCACTCACTCACTCACTCACACTCACTCACTCACTCACTCACTCACTCACGCACACTCACTCACACGCACAACTCATCACTCACTCACTCACTCACTCACCACTCTCACTCACTCATCCACTCACTCTCACTCACTCACTCACTCACACCACTCACTCACTCACTCACTCACTCACTCACTCACTCTCACGCACACTCACTCACACGCACACTCTCACTCACTACCACTCACTCACTCACTCACTCACTCACTCACTCACTCACTCACTCACTCACTCACTCACTCACCCACACTCCACTCACTCACTCACACCTCACTCACTCACTCACTCACTCACTCACTCACTCACTCACACGCACACAATCTCACTCACTCACACACAGCTCACTCACTCACTCACTCGCTCGCACTCACTCACTCACTCACTCACTCACTCACTCCGCGCACTCGCGCACTCACTCACTCACCACACGCTCACTCACTCGCTCACTCACTCACTCACTCACTTTGTGCTAGAAGTTTAATCACTATTAGAACTACACATCATCTTCACACTCGTAAGCTCTCAGTATGTGGTGATTAGTTGATGTGTGTGTTCAGGTATTACCGTCTGCCTCTGCCGATGGAGGGAGCGCCGCTGGAGGACGAGTTCGATGCGTTCGTTAATGTTCTCCGGGTAAGAGATTCTCCTGAAACCCTATCACAGTAATATCATCACTCATGAAAAATCCGGGAGCGGGAGCGGACTTTTCACGAGAGATGATATTACTGCGCCGAGTCGAAGTGCTCCCAAGCACTTGCATAGATAAAAATGTGCGAGTAATTGCGATTTAACGATGACATTAATGTGATTAATCACGATTAAATATTTTAATTGTTTGTCAGCACTACTATTTACTAATAAATAGCAAACATTTATGTTTTCTGATCTCAGGATTAATTATAATTATATTAATTAATATAAAGTCAAAGTCAAGTTTTCAAGAGCGTTCTCCAGGTACGAGATTCTCCTGAAACGACCTTATCTCTATGCGAGCCATATTTAGCTGTGACCTTTCTAATGAAAGATCTAATCGCTGTATTGGTCAGCGGACGGACGTCATGTGACGCGCATGAAGGGTCCGTCTGTGCATCAGGGGATTGTGTTCTTGTGATGCGGCCGGTTCAGTTCATGCCAATGTGATTAAATCTTCCGAGACGGGGAATCTAAACACGTCAGATGCCCGAGCTGTAATATATAATGTGTTTAGATGGAAGGAAATGAGTTAATGGAATATTCTGGAGTCTGTAGATCATCAGAAAGACTGAAGACAAACACGAGCATCTTTACTGACATTAAACTATTGTATCCTTTCTTTCAAAACAAGACCGTACTTACAAAACGTTAATGTTAACCACATATTAAAAAACATAAACTGTACATTAACCCGATCAAGCCCGCTTATCAACCCTTAATCACAAATAGTACAAAAATAAGCCTTTTTACTGAGCTTATATTGAGTTTTACCATGGTAAATAGTTGCGAGTGCGTCTGCGGTGGTGTGTGTGTTTTCAGCAGTGCCTCATGAATGAGACTTCCTTCGTGTGTTTCCGGTTCCTCTGGTTTAAGGAGACAGAAGCTGATTTGTCGAGTTGCAAGATTAGAAAGTAAAATGGCCACACGAGTTGGTTACTATTATGTCCTTGATGTTGTTTTTGGGCTTTAGAATACTGAAATATTCAGTAATATTTTCCTCATATTCTCCATTGTTGCGGCTCCTCTCTTCCCAGTCTGTCAGTAACGCTCTGTTTACTTCCTGTCTCTATGAAGCCCCTCCTTCTGAAAAGCACACTGTGCTCTGATTGGTCGGCTGGAGCAGTGTGTTGTGATTGGTCGAGCGCTTCGAGTGTGTTTGGGAAATGTCCCGCCCTTCCCATAACCGCCAGTTTAACACACTACTAACTAACTCAACCAGGCCCCGCCCTTTATTCTGCATATGAATTATTATAATGAGGAATATTGTGACGTGTTCCCGGAAGAAACTCGATGGAGGCGTTTCAGGAGTTCAGAAACACTGACACTGATATTGAGACGAACTCACATAACCTTTTTCATGCTCAAACATCAACATTACACACTAAAGAAAGATGAACATGGAAGAAAGCAGAATAGTGAGCGCAGAGGAATAATTATTTGCACAGAAAGAACTTTTTTTACCCTTAATCGGATGCATTCTGCCCATGCACATCCCAAAATGCTTTTAAAACGAATGTTCGTCTGTTTTGATGGATCTGTCCTCGTGGGCGGCGAGGAATCATTCATCTGAACTCCTGATCCTCGTTAACGTTCGCTATTTAAAGCTTCTCGTCAAACCTCAAAGGTCACGCTGTTATTTCAGCCCTGCCAATAGATTGATTCACAGGAAGCAGTTTTATAAAAGAAAGACTCGCTTCAAGGCTGTTTGTTCTCCAGATCTGTGAAGAGTTCCCAATAGTTACTCCATATTAATGGAGATTCAGATTTAATTAGACAGTTTCTAAACAGAAACAGACATTTTATAGCATTTCCAAAGAATAGAAGACGGCATAGATAGATATAGTGAGTGAGTGAGTGAGTGTGTGTGTGTGTGTGTGAGAGTGTGCTTTACTACACAAGCTTTATTTCTACAGCGCTTTTTACAATACAGATCGTAGCAGCTTCACAGTAATAAACAGGAAAATTACAGAATCAATGATGCAAATTTCAAATATGAGAAATTTATTATTATTATGATCAATACAGTTAGTTTTGTTCTCCGCCAATAGCAGTCAAATTAATATTACTGATTAACTCTTTTAAACCTTTTAAAGGTTTAAAATGATTAAATTAGCTAAATTAAGGATTTCCAAACTTTGTTTGTCAAGTCTTTTGATCTAAAATATTGTTTTTTTGAAGATTTCAAGTTTATATTATATACTTGTAATTAGATTTTTACATTTCAAATACTCCTAATCAGACTACAGTTACACATTTATTGATTACATGATTGCTTAATATACACAAAATGGCAGTAAATTATTCATGATTTATTGATTCTACCTAATTTACCTTTTTTATCTTTGAAAATTTTTCTTTTAAAACAGCATTTTATATATATAATTACACTGAAATTTGAAAGGCCACACAGCATAAACAAATAAAATGTAATTTTTTCTTGTTTTGCAACATTTAAATAATTTATTTTAACTGTACATCTGCTGTTGAATTAATTATTACTTTAATTATTAATAATAATAAATTATTACTTAAATAAAAAAACTTACCTTTTCATCAATTTATAAACTTGCATAGTTTTTTTTTCTTTTTTTGTATTTTATATTAATATGGTACAAGATTATCCTATTAAAATCTGTGATAAGTCAAAAGTAAACTAAAAGTAATCAAAAAGTAGTTTGTTTATATTACCTAAAATGTCAGGTAATAATAGATTGTTACAGTTTTCATTATTAATTCAGAATTATTATTATTATTGAATTTGTATTCAGTAATTTAGACTACAACTGGTAAGCAATCTATGGATGTGTGTGTGGTCAGGCATCTCTAGTGTTGTTTGTCTGATTTAAATCAATGTCGACGAATCTGCATAAATTAATTTCAATTTGTTATCTGATTCCATTTCAGTATCTCCATCTTTTCAACTTTGCAATCTTAGCATTATTTTCGTTGCTCGGTTGACATTCGATGGCCATTTTAAAATGGCCTCAAACTACTGGCCTCAGGACACGCTTTGCATTGCACTGTACTCTGGTGTGTACCTGATAAATGCATTAAGAAACTGCGATCTCTTTCTGTCAGGAGAACCCGTCTCTGTCCTGGAGTCGTGATGCATCTCAGCCTCTTCCAGCGCTGCTGTTCAGCTGTCAGGTGGGAGTCGGTCGCACCAATCTGGGATTAATCCTGGGGTCACTGGTGATGATGCGTCTGACACGGGCGGCACCGGAGCCGGCGACACCGTAAGACCCGAACACACTCCTATTATACTGATATACACTGTCCTTCAATTAGACAGCGGTCAGTAGAATTTTTTTGTGTCTTATGCTCACCATGGCTGCGTTTATTTGTTAAAAAATACAGTAAAAATGTGAATTATTTTTACAATTTAAAATAGCTGTGAATATATAGTCAAGTCACCTTTTATTTATATAGCGCTTTTTACAATACCGAGTGTTTCAAAGCAGCTTTACAGAGATAACAGGAAAATAATGCAATAAAGTTTGTTTCTAGAAGAAAATAGTGTCACAGTCCAGATTAAGCTCAGTTATGGTTCATTTTTTTTGTAAAAAAGTTATTAATTTAGTTAATTTATATATATTTATAGCCGCTCTGGAGAAAACCGTGATGTCATCGTCCAGCTCAGTTCAGTTCTCATATAATCATGTCAATGCAGGAGATCAATAATATTGTTGAATATTAATTTTAATTTAATAAAAAAATTTAAGTAATTTATTCCTGTGATCAAAGCTGAATTTATCATCATTACTCCAGTCTTCAGTGTCACATGATCCTTCAGAAATCACTATAATATGATGATTTGATGCTCAAGAAACATTATTGATTATTATCAGTGTTAAAAACAGTTCATATTTTTGTGGAAACTGTGACACCTTTTATTTTTTTCAGGATTTTTCGATGAATAGAAAGTTAAAAAACTGTTTATTTATAATAGAATCTTTTGTAACACTATAAAAGTCTTTACTGTCACTTTTGATCAATTTAATGCGTCCTTGCTGAATAAAAGTATCAAATGCTTTTAAAATAATAGTCTTACTGACCCCATATTTTCAATGAAAGTGCATTCATGTGCAATCTTTTGCATGAATGTTTAATAAAGA
>CM070830.1:39571319-39678819 GCA_036326025.1 Chrosomus eos | reverse complement strand
TGACCTTCACTTTGCAACAGTAACGAAGGAAAGTGTGACTCGTCAGCAGATGAACTGCAGCATCGTGACCGTCTGGCTTTAGCTTCTGTGGCCTTGCAAACCAGATTAACTCGTGGTCAAGCGTCTTACATGATCACAAACACGAGTCAAAGCAGACTTCAAACATGCTAAATAGATTTAGGTTTAATTTTATTAAAATCAAAGATACTTTAAAAACCTTTTCCTTTTTACGTTTTGCTATATTTTAACGTGTTGTTTTTCTTTTGCCATGAAAATTGCCACATCATCTGGCATGACGTCACATTACAAACAAACAAATCAATCAAATGAGTGTTTCTTTTGAAACAATGCTTTACTTTCAGAACATGTTGCAGAAATGTTTCTGAAATTTCTTGCATTAAATTGACACTATATTTAAAAATATCAAAGAATATTTGAGTTATATTAAGAGAATATTAAGCTAATTTCTCGTTTGATTAGAGAGAAAATGGAATGTTGCTCTGTAACATTTAAAATTCGGAATTTACAGCATTCACAATGATACAAAGTTTCAACTGAACAGAACTTTTAAAAAGTGAAACGTTATCTTAAAGCTACACTGTGTGATTTTTACCCCCATCTAGCGGTGAAAAGGTTTATGACCATCCACTGAATATTAGTTTCTGTTCTTCTCAATTCCGATTTCGTTTTAACTCCTACGGTGGCCAATGTAGTCCAAGATTAACATGGCTTCCAGTTCGACCTCGTCCACATTCGACACAGTGCCATCGAGTGTTAAAACGCGAAAGGCGAAGCTTGAATTAACGGGTATGTCCCTCTTTGGCTAATGTACTTTCAAGATGGAGGGGCAACATGGCGACCGACATTAGAACCCCTTACCCGTATGTATTTTCAATGGCATATTATACACTCACGAGAATACTTTATTACTTGAACGAAGTAAATATACATTAATGAGCACATATATTTTTGAAAGAACTAAGTGTTTTTAGCTAAGAATAAACTAAAAAAGTTACACAGTGTAGCTTTAACTTTAATAATTATTCTTTAATTTGGTAACAGGGTTGAATGGTTGTGCTTGATATGTCAATGTTAATGAGAAATAAAGATGAGTCAGTTTCATAATTAATAAATTTTATATTAACTGTTACTTACCCATTTTATTTTCAATCTGTATTGTATAAAGCTCTATATTATTAAATGTGACTATTGTTATTTGTGCAAAGATTTTCCTTTAATTTTTTGTTTCCTTTTGTCATCTCTGCATACTAAACTGGGAAATTGTGACATCAACATCTCAACACTTGACCAAGAAAAGGACCATTTTTCTCTGTAAACCTCCACTAAACTATTATTTCTGAAGGGATGTATATGTGTATTTCCAGGTTGCAGATGAATATTTAGCGCCTGACGTTCTGAGCACGATTAAGGAGATGAAAGTGGCTAATTTCAGACGAGTGCCCAAGATGCCGATCTACGGCATGGCTCAGCCGACGTCTGAGGTGATCTATAATCCGCTCTCGAAGGGTTTGTGAACGCTTCATCGACAGCTTCTCTCACTGTTCTCCTGTCTCGTTCCCCGGCAGGCGACCGCAGCCGTTCTGGCGTATCTGACGGACGAGAAGAGAAAACACAGCAGTGTCTTATGGGTCAATCTGCAGGATGAACTGGTTCTGGAGGCGAATGGCCAGATCTTCTGTCCGAGAGAGCCCACGCGTGTGGACCAGCACATCTGTGTGCTCTCCTCACACACACACGAGATACAGGTCAGATTTATAATGCGTTTTTCATAATGTCATATTCTTTAGTTAACAAACAAGTGTTGATTACTTCAGTGAGCTCATTGTTTCTGCCTTAAATTATTACATTGTTTAAATGAATACATTTTTACCTAACTGTGATTGTGTATATGTACATTTCTGAAATGCATAACTTAAGTTCTCTGATTATTACAGATCACTCTAAATTGTAATGTGGACTTTGCAATGTGCATTTTCTTTAAATACAAATAAATGTGAATTGAATTAAGCCTCTTGAGGATGTGCATTAACAGGGATTCACACACTTTTTTGTCAGCTGGACACATTAGACACAAAATATTCCCCGAGATTCAATGTTAAAATTTCAATAACGTCACATTCGACATGTTGGTCACGTCATGCAAGTAAATAGAAAAAATATAAAGTATTTTTCATTGTTGTAATAATGATAATTATGTTTTAACTCCAATTATATAATGAAGGCAGAATATATTTCTGTTGTAAATTACAAATGAAAAAATTATATTTGATGATAATTAGAATAACATTTTTACAATAGTTACATTACTAAAGTTACAATACTAAAAGGAATGCCTTAATTATTCACCTTAAAAATTTAAAATACCCAAGCTTTTATTTTAGGAGGTTGTTAGTAAAATGCTGTAAACTGTCCACAAAATGTTAGAAATTATGCAAATGTGTAAATAAAGTTCCCGAGTTTTCTGACTTTAATTTTACATTCAATATGATTATTAACATTTCATCAACTTGTAAAGCCCTGTTTGGGACGCACTGAAGTGTGTGTGTGTGTGTGTGTGTGTGTGTGTGTGTGTTACAGAGACTGGAAACGGCTCTGAAAGAGGAGCTGTTGGGGAGTCAGAAGTGGCTGGAAGTGACTCTGGAACAGGAGAAGCAGATGAAGATGTTCAAGAGCTGTCTGACGGTCCAGGAGATCTTCAACCATCACAAGAGTTCACACCAGGGACTGGAGTACCGGCGGATCCCTCTCCCAGAATGCTCTGCTCCCACTGAAGAGGTCAAACACACTTTAAAAGCTTAAAGATCTACTGACCTTCATCTTTCCGTTCAGATGCAGTAATAAAGGCTGATGAGAAGGACCTTCGTCTCCCTCTAGTGTTCATCAGAGTCATTTCAGATTTTACCTCAATATTTCACCAAGAAATGTCATTAACTCGCCCTAATGTTATTCTCTATTATGTTTTGTTTTAATGTTTTGTTATTTTATTTATTAAAAAAAAATTGTTATTAACATTTTTATTTAATATTTATTTTAATTTTTTTGTTTGAATGTTTTTTTGTTTTGTTTTATTTTAGTATATTTTTTGTTTTATTAAATTTAGTTTTTTCTTTTTCTTTATTTATTTTCTTTAATATATATATTTTTATTTCTTTTCTTTTCTTTAGTATTTCTTTTCATATATTATATATTTTTTTTTTTTTTGTGGAACAAACATTTTGAAGAAACATGAAAGACTGTCAAGCAAAAGGGCCAAAAAAAAGAAAGCTTCATAAATGTGTCTTGAAGTAGTCCACATATTAAAGTCATTATACACAGATAAAGATTAAAATGATTAAATAAGATGCAAAATGAATGTGAGGTTTAATGCCTAATGTCAAATGCGAAGAGCACATGAAAAACGTAAATTTTTCCTTTTTTGTTCTACAGAAGAAATAAAGTCACGATAGGATTGTCTTAATGGCTGAAGTGTTGCTGTAATAGACTTCTGCATGAGTACTTGCAATGAAAACAGCTTTATTGCTGTTCATCCTGACAGTTTTGTTATCTTTCTTTTGTGCATTGAGTGTCTTGGTCTGCTTTATCTTCTCTTTCGTTTGGTCACATTAATAATGGTGTGTGTGTGTGTGTGTGTTCAGGGTTTCGACGGGTTGCTGGAGGCGATGAAGGCTCGTCTCGCTGAAGACTCATTGTCTGCGTTCGTCTTTAACTGCTCGAACGGTAAAGGACGAACGACCACGGCGATGGTGATCGCGGCCCTCACGCTCTGGCACTTTAACGTATGTCTTTTTGCACTTTTCACTCATTGTTTCAAATTAGCTTTGTTAATGTTTATAATTTAGTCAATTTTATTCCTTAAAATTCCTCTTTGATCACCCAAATTACATATTCATTTTTTTTCCCTTCATGCCTTGAATGTAACTCGACACTTCATTTTGCAAACCCATGCATATGCAAATTAGCCCCGCCTCCACTCACTCACAGCAGCTCGGGTTACCTGATCCACTCGCTCAGCTTTACTGTAGTAAATGGTAATAATAAAGTATATTTTTTGTTTGTTTGACAGGGTTTTCCAGAGTTCTGCGAGGATGAAATCGTAAGCGTTCCTGATGCCAAATACACAAAGGGCGAGTTTGAGGTGATGCACTTCTGCGTTTTTTTTTTTTCTGTCTAACCTACATTTTCTTTAATTGTAATGTTTTGTAGGTGGATGGATAAGGGATACCACCTAAGACAAATGCTGAAAATATACAGTATAAATGTATACATTTTTAATTTACAAGACATGCAATTTATACAATACACAATATACGTAATCAGTTGAAAGTAGGCCGAGAGTTGCAGACATGCATGAGTGAAAACGGCTGGTTTCTGACCCACATTCAGTGAACGAGACGATGACGCGTGTGTATCGGCTGTGATCATTCTGACCCGGTCATGTGCAGGGTTCTAAATTAACTTTTTTGATCACCAGCCAATGTGGCTGGTAACTTTCTAAAGTTACCAGCCAATCAGAATTTCCACTAGCCAAATTTTTTTCCGGTGAAAAAAAGAGAAATTATGAGTGCCACTGAATGCATTTGATCATTTTATTAACATTGTTGGCATGGAAAACACATAAAATACAATACAACACAGAAAGTGCAAACATTTCATTTCAAGTTTGGGATCTATCTATCTATCTATCTATCTATTAGGGATGTGCACGAATATTCAAATTTTCGATCTGTAATTATTATTCAAAAAAATAAAATACTATTCGAATTTTAATTTTTTTTTCACAGTTATAATTAATTGCACTTGGTGGAGCTGTGTTTAACAAGTGGATTATTTGTATTTGATCACATAATGTTGTTGTCTGCCTCGCAAAGTTTGCTTAGATGAAAATGATAGCTAGCCTATTAAAAAATGGAATTACTTTTAATCAATTATTATTTAAACTGAGTTATCATAGTATCACCACCACAATGAGAAATCACATGAAATCCAAAGAAACAGCAGTCGATTGGTTAAGCAGCTATCCATCACTGCATTAACGACTGCAGGTAAGCAGCTGTAAACCCCGATGGAATCGTGATACGAGATGATACCTTCTGGTAGCAAAATGATTTTGAGGGAGACAGGTTTAAGCACAGAAAACGCAAAGTGCTGTCACTTTGCACACAAACACACGCGCGCGTCTCTGCAACGTCTGTCAGCGCAGCGCGTTTTCTCACTCGAGCATGATATATTTTTTTCTCAACTTGAACGTGAAACAATATAAACACGATAATCATATACTGACTCGAGTATGTACGTTCTGTACGATAATTGCGCGTCTGCTTTTTTTGTTGTTGCGTTTTTTCCCCGTCCGCTGCTTGAGCTTAAATGCTTTTGTTTATATTTTTTGTTTACACATATTGTTTAATGTTTTCAACTAAAAGAAAACCTTAAGATATATAGTAAGCTTGTTGTGTATATTGCCTAATGTATAAGCTTGTTCAGAAATAATGACAAAAACCTTAAACTTAAAAAAAATAACGTATCCTATCTCTTGTTAAACAACATTTAAATTTAAACCCAGAAGTCTGTCCCAACCACTGCCGCATTTAGTTTAATCTTAACTTTTTACTTTACTTTACTTGGTCCCTCCTCTTTCAGTCTGTGCTCCCTGCTCTGGCTCCGTTCGTTCTTCGTCTTCCTTGTGTTTTCTGGTCGATGCTCCGTTCGTTTCCATGATCATTTTTCGCACTGGTTTCACTGCAAACTGCGCGCAGCCAATGGGCGTATGAAACGTCATCACGTAGCATTACGGCACAGTGTTCATGGGAAATGTAGGAAGTACTGCCAGGGGGATAAATGACCGAGAACAGAACCTTATGCATCACCGGCCAAACTGGCTAGTAAGTTTTTATTAACACCCGCCAAAACGAATTTTTACCCGCATTTGGGGGTTGGTGGGTGTTAATTTAGAACCCTGGTCATGTGATCTTTCACTTTCTGTGTCACTATCGGCAGGGCTTCTATAAAACTATAAAAATTATTATATTTATACACTGTTTTTTAAATAACTGTTTCTATCAATCATTTATGTATTATTATTATTATTATTAATAAAAATAAACAATTTCCTGATTATCAAAAAGTAAATATTTTATAATATATTAATCATTTATTAAATTAATACTAGTACTACCACTACTACTACTAATAATCCATATTTTTATTATACTTATGTAGTTAGTATTCTTTTTAAAAGTTCTGCTCCTGTTATAATAATAAATAATAATAATAATAATAACAAATAATTTCCTGCTTAAAAATATTTTATATTATTTTTTACATATTTTTAAAGTTATAATAATATTTTAATAATATTACATATTTGTATTATACTTTTATAATTCGTTTTTTTCTCATGTTATAATAATAATTTAATTTCTTGCCTAAAATTATTATATTTATGTGAGGTTTTACATATTTTTGGAATAATAAAAATGTAATAAATTAATAATACATCTTTTATTGTACTTTTAGATTTGGTATATATATATTTTTTTACATTTCTGCTCGTTATAATAATAATAATAACATAATTTCCTGTCTAAAGTTTTTATATACATTTTTTTATAATAATAATAAAAATAATAATATACTTATAGTTTTCTGATAGTAATAATAAGTGTTTTATAATAATAATAATAATAATAATAATTGTGTGTTTAGGTGGTCATGAAGCTGGTGCGTCTGCTGCCTGACGGTCACCGGATGAAGCGTGAGGTGGACATGGCCTTGGACTCGGTCAGCGAGACGATGACGCCACTGCATTATCACCTGCGAGAGATCATCATCTCCACCTACAGACAGGTGAGGGTTACAATCATCATCTCCACCTACAGACAGGGGAGGGGTCAGATCAGACAGGTGAGGGTTAAAATCATCATCTCTACCTACAGACAGGTAAAGGGGTCAGATCAGACAGGTGAGGGTTACAATCATCATCTCCACCTACAGACAGGTGAGGGGTCAGATCAGACAGGTGAGGGTTAAAATCATCATCTCTACCTACAGACAGGTAAAGGGGTCAGATCAGACAGGTGACGGTTAAAATCATCATCTCTACCTACAGACAGGTAAAGGGGTCAGATCAGACAGGTGACGGTTAAAATCATCATCTCTACCTACAGACAGGTAAAGGGGTCAGATCAGACAGGTGAGGGTTAAAATCATCATCTCTACCTACAGACAGGGGAGGGGTCGGATCAGACGGGCGAGGGGTCAGGTCAGACGGGCGGGAGTAGATCACGGGAGGGGTCGATCAGACGGGCGAGGGGTCGGATCAGACGGGCGAGGGGTCGGATCAGAGGCGGGGTCGGATCAGAGGGCGAGGGGTCGGATCAGACGGGCGAGGGGTCGGATCAGACGGGCGAGGGGTCGGATCAGACGGGCGAGGGGTCGGATCAGACGGGCGAGGGGTCGGATCAGACGGGCGAGGGGTCGGATCAGACGGGCGAGGGGTCGGATCAGACGGCGAGGGGTCGGATCAGACGGGCGAGGGGTCGAGATCAGACAGGTGAGGGGTTCAGATCTAGACAGGTGAGGGGTCAGATCAGACAGGTGAGGGTTAATCTGATCCCACCAAGGACAGGTGAGGGGGTAGATCAGACGGTGAGGGGTGGATCAGACGGGCGAGGGGTCAGGTCAGACGGGCGAGAGGAGTAGATCAGACGGGCGAGGGGTTGGATCAGATGGGCGAGGGGTCGATCAGACGGGCGAGGGGTCGGATCAGACGGGCGAGGGGTCGGATCAGACGGGCAAGGGGTCGGATCAGACGGGCGAGGGGTCGGATCAGACGGGCGAGGGGTCGGATCAGACGGGCGAGGGGTCGGATCAGACGGGCGAGGGGTCGGATCAGACGGGCGAGGGGTCGGATCAGACGGGCGAGGGGTCGGATCAGAGGGTCTGCGAGGGGTCGGATCAGACGGGCGAGGGGTCGGATCAGACGGGCGAGGGGTCGGATCAGACGGGCGAGGGGTCGGATCAGACGGGCGAGGGGTCGGATCAGACGGGCGAGGGGTCGGATCAGACGGGCGAGGGGTCGGATCAGACGGCGAGGGGTCGGATCAGAAGGGCGAGGGGTCGGATCAGACAGGCGAGGGGTCGGATCATCAGACAGGCAGGTCGATCAGACAGGGAGGGTCAGATCAGACAGGTGAGGGGTCAGATCAGACAGGTGAGGGTTAATCCATCTCACTCAGACAGGTGAGGGTTACAATCATCATCTCCACCTACAGACAGGGGAGGGGTCAGATCAGACAGGTGAGGGTTTAAAATCATCATCTCTACCTACAGACAGGTAAAGGGGTCAGATCAGACAGGTGAGGTTAAATCATCATCTCACCTACAGACAGGTGAAGGGGTCAGATCAGACAGGTGACGGTTAAAATCATCATCTCTACCTACAGACAGGTAAAGGGGTCAGATCAGACAGGTGACGGTTAAAATCATCATCTCTACCTACAGACAGGTAAAGGGGTCGGAATCAGACGGTGAGGGTTAAATCATCATCTACTACAGACAGGGGAGGGGTCGGATCAGACGGGCGAGGGGTCAGGTCAGACGGGCGAGGAGTGATCAGACGGGCGAGGGTCGATCAGACGGGCGAGGGGTCGGATCAGACGGGCGAGGGGTCGGATCAGACGGGCGAGGGGTCGGATCAGACGGGCGAGGGGTCGGATCAGACGGGCGAGGGGTCGGATCAGACGGGCGAGGGGTCGGATCAGACGGGCGAGGGGTCGGATCAGACGGGCGAGGGGGTCGATCAGAGGGCGAGGGGGGAATCAGACGGGCGAGGGGTCGGATCAGACGGGCGAGGGGTCGGATCAGACGGCGAGGGGTCGGATCAGACAGGGAGGGTCAGACGGGCGAGGGGTCGGATCAGACGGGCGAGGGGTCGATCAGACAGGTGGAGGGGTCGGATCAGACGGGCGAGGGGTCGGATCAGACGGGCGAGGGTAGATCAGACGGGCGAGGGGTGGATCAGACGGGCGAGGGGTCGATCAGACGGGCGAGGGGTCGGATCAGACGGGCGAGGGGTCGGATCAGACGGGCAAGGGGTCGGATCAGACGGGCGAGGGGTCGGATCAGACGGGCGAGGGGTCGGATCAGACGGGCGAGGGGTCGGATCAGACGGGCGAGGGGTCGGATCAGACGGGCGAGGGGTCGGATCAGACGGGCGAGGGGTCGGATCAGACGGGCGAGGGGTCGGATCAGACGGGCGAGGGGTCGGATCAGACGGGCGAGGGGTCGGATCAGACGGGCGAGGGGTCGGATCAGACGGGCGAGGGGTCGGATCAGACGGGCGAGGGGTCGGATCAGACGGGCGAGGGGTCGGATCAGACGGGCGAGGGGTCGGATCAGACGGGCGAGGGGTCGGATCAGACAGGCGAGGGGTCGGATCAGACAGGCGAGGGGTCGGATCAGACAGGCGAGGGGTCGGATCAGACAGGTGAGGGGTCAGATCAGACAGGTGAGGGTTAAAATCATGATCTCCACCTACAGACAGGTGAGGGGTCAGATCAGACAGGTGAGGGTTAAAATCATCATCTCCACCTACAGACAGGTGAGGGGTCGGATCAGACAGGTGAGGGGTCAGATCAGACAGGTGAGGGTTAAAATCATCATCTCTACCTACAGACAGGGGAGGGGTCAGATCAGACAGGTGAGGGTCGGATCAGACGGGCGAGGGGTCAGGTCAGACGGGCGAGGAGTAAGATCAGACAGGTGAGGGTCGGATCAGACGGGCGAGGGGTCAGGTCAGACGGGCGAGGAGTAAGATCAGACGGGCGAGGGGTTGGATCAGATGGGCGACGGGGTCAGATCAAGCGGGCGAGGGGTCGGATCAGACGGGCGAGGGGTCGGATCAGACGGGCGAGGGGTCGGATCAGACGGGCGAGGGGTCGGATCAGACGGGCGAGGGGTCGGATCAGACGGGCGAGGGGTCGGGTCAGACGGGCGAGGAGTAAGATCAGACGGGCGAGGGGTCGGATCAGGCGGGCGAGGGGTCGGATCAGGCGGTCGAGGGGCCGGATCAGGCGGGCGAGGGGTCGGATCAGACGGGCGAGGGGTCGGATCAGACGGGCGAGGGGTCGGATCAGACGGGCGAGGGGTCGGGTCAGACGGGCGAGGAGTAAGATCAGACGGGCGAGGGGTCGCATCAGGCGGGCGAGGGGTCGGATCTGGCGGGCGAGGGGCCGGATCAGACGGGCGAGGGGTCGGATCAGGCGGGCGAGGGTTCGGATCAGGCGGGCGAGGGTTCGGATCAGGCGGGCGGGCATGTTCATGACATCATATTATTTAATATAAATATATATATATTTATTTAATTTATTATAATTTATTTATTTATTAGTTTTAATTATATTATTTTAAATTAAACAAAATATTTAATTTAATTTTAAATGCTCTAAAAAAATCCTTATTTCTTACAGTATTTTATTTTAGATTAAATATATCAACTAAAAATCTTCTAAAATCATGATTTTATTCTTAGAATGTTTTTTTAATGTATTTATTAGTTTTGTTTATTTTAAATAAAATAAAACCAAATATTTTATTTAATTTTATTTTAAATGTTCTAATATTTTATTTTTGTTTTATTTTTTTTGTATTATTTATTGATCATAATTTTTTATTTAAGATCAAATAAACAAAATCTTCTAAATATATGTTCTAAATTGTATTTTATTTTTATTTAGTTTAATTTATCTATTAAGGCTTTATTTTATCTTGAAATTTATTTAATTTTTATTAATTTTTCATTCATTTATTATGAACTTTATTTTACTCTAAATATATGCACTACATTTGTTATTTTATTGTATTTAATTAAAGCAGTAAAGCAGCATCATAAAGTGCTTCTCACACATTCCTCCTTCAATAGTGTTCAATATCACCTATCATGAATTTTGGTTAATGACTTTTCATTTGTCGTGTTTTGATGACTACATCATTCCCAGACTTTGCATGGCTTCACTATTATTCTTACATGTAGATTTAGTGACGTGTCCGAACTCTTGACTCGTCGTGTGTTTTACACTCTGTATTCTTGTGTCGTCTCTGAGTGTCCTGTAGAGGGCAGTCTCTTCACTCCATAAATACATTAGACAATAACCCCATTATCAGACACTAATCAACTTCAGTCTCCATTTATATAAGCAGCGTATATGTCAAGAGTCTCCTTGATTTTCTTAGAAGGATTCTGGGAAAAACCCTTTTTAGATAGTTTTATCCTAACTTTTCCACTAACTTTTCCACGTGCATTAAGATCTGCAGCCAGCTGTGAAACCCTAATGACTGACAGATGCGCGTGACGCGTTTGTGAAGAGGCAGGGGTTGTGTGTGTGTGTGTGTGTGTGTAATTGTGTTTGTGGGTCAGGTCTGTCGCAGGTTCGAGTGTCGGCTCTTATGTAAAGCTCGAGGGGCGACTCGCTCATCAATGCCGGTTTGTGCAGCGAGAGCCACTCCATCGGCTCTCAATGGATCACATTGTCCCCAGCTCGTGTTTTTTTCTTCCCCTTCTCCGTTCAGTCATTACAGAAACTGAAGTGCAGCTCGGCCCGTTTGAGATCCCGCAGGAGAGACCAGGGATTTGTTTTTCCCGTGTGGAAACCCGAACACTAATCCCTCTCTTCTGTCGTGTCACTCTTTCACTTTCGCTCAGCTCCTGGTTTAGATAAATGCGTCGCTGACGGAGAGCTCTTTCTGTGATTTATCACACAAAATATTTAGGCCTAAATTTAAGTTGCATGCAACTTCCATCCGTATGCATTACTAAGTTTTAACATGAACTAATAAACTTCATGCATGCATAAATGAAATGCAACTGTAATAATACTAATAAACTGGATGCATTTTAAATGCACATTAAGCAGGCATTAATAATAAACCATGCATTTTAAAATACGATTATTTAAATACATGCAAATAGTTAATAATATACCATTGCATGATTTTTTTGAGTGCAGAAAACGTATGACGGACAATTATGCATCATGTTAAGTTTATTAGTCTGTTTATGAAAGGAGAATTTATATGCAATTCAAACGATTAATTTTTTTTTACCTGAAAATGTTTAACCCTTTCCTACTTTTCTTCTTCTCGATATTTCGTTACACTTGGATGCATGTCACAATGCGTAAGAAAGTGTCTTCCATTGCAACTCTTTATCAGGACAAATTTTGAAAGCTTTGTTTTGTAAGATAGACCCAGGAAAACATTTATAGAGTTTTAATGAGCTGAATCTGATCAAATGTTTGATTATGATTCATATCTGCCATGCCGTATCCTTTAAATCTAATGACAATAAACTCAAACACAAACAAAACCTTTTAACGTTTTCCAGAACCCGCCCCAAACGCCATGCAAGAGCTGTGATTGGTCGCTTTGTCAATCAGTGTGTGAAACTATTCAGATGTCTTCAGTTTATCTACTAGATCTGCTGTTGAGCGTCTCTGGTGTTTGATGAGATGTCTGGTCGACCGTTGATCATCTAATGAGAAACGTGTTCGATCACATGCTCATGTCTATCCAAAATCCCACAATGCACCACTGACATCAGCAACCCGTCCGTGAAACCCTTGATTTGATTGATTTGATTACCGTGCAAACGTTCAGACTGGTTTGACAAGTACGTCACAAATGAGTCTAATAATTTCACCGTCACCGTTTCATATCACGTCTGTCTGTATAATGTGTGTCCGGTGAATTACAGCTCTCTCTGTCTCAAACCTGACAAACGCTTTTATTCATGGCGTTCCAGTACCATTACAAAAATAATAATCGTTCTATTGTAAGATAGACGAAGGAAACCCTTTACAGTTTAGGAATATTTTAGAGTTTTCATGTTTTTAACCTGCTAATGTTTCATCAAAATACATGTGATTATACATTTTATTTACATTTTTTTTTCTTTTTGGATAATCACAATGTACTTAAATTGATTGGTCGCTTTATTTTATATGTCACTCAGTGGGTCATTTTAGGTCAGAAAAGGTTGTTAAAGTCTGGCTTTGTGAGATTAATATTCATTCAACTGTCAATGTGTAAAGTTATTCAGATGTTTATGTTTATATCTGCACTAGACCTGTTGAGCGTCAACGCTTTCATTTATCACAATAGTATGGAAGAAAAGATCTGTCTCTACTTCCATTTCATCCCAACATTAAAGGAGTTAGTTCACTTTAAAAAAAAAACTTTTGCTGATAATTTACTCACCCCCATGTCATCCAAGATGTCCATGTCTTTCTTTCTTCAGTCGAAAAGAAATGAAGGTTAATTAAACGACACCAGGCGATGAATAAGGGTCTTATCTAGTGAAACGATCGGTCATTTCAAAAATAAATAAAAAAGTTTAAGTTTTATAAGCACAAATGCTCGCCTTGCTCTGTTCTGTGATGCGCGTGCATGTGACATCACGTAATACGCAATTACGTTGAAAAGGTCTCACAGAACAGAGCAAGGTGAGCATTTGTGCTTATAAAACTTAATCTTTTTTATTTATTTTTGAAATGAGCGATGGTTTGGCTAGATAAGACCCTTATTCATCGTCTGGTGTCGTTTAAAGCCCTTTGAAGCTGCACTGAAACTGTCATTTAGACCTTGAACCGTTTGGGTCCCATTGAAGTCCATTATATGGAGAAAAATCCTGGAATGTTTTCATCAAAAACCTTAATTTCTTTTCGACTGAAGAAAGAAAGACATGGACATCTTGGATGCATGGGGGGAGTAAAATTATCAGCAAAAGTTTTTTTTAAAGTGAACTAATCCTTTAATGTCACGACACAAACTTTGAAATACCGATGCATTAAGATCTGATTGACACACTCGACATTATTGGTAAAGTTATAATAGTTTGAATTAAAAGTCTATTTTGTTTTGTGCATATTGCCTGATTCTGGTATAAAGTTACTGTCCAACACCAGAGCCAAATCATATAGTGAGGCGAAGCCGGAAAAATCCCAGCAGCCAATGAAATATTCCAGTAAAAAGTGAAGGAAATGTAAATCAGTGCCTAAAGAAAGGCCCTCATGGTTTGGACGGCGGTGTGGAAAAATATTTGCAGAAAGAAGAGAATGTTGAGAAGTAGGAGACGAGAGAGAGGAGAGAAGGAGAGAGAGATGGGAGAAGAGATGGGAGAGAGGAGAGAGAGAGAGAGAGAGAGAGAGAGAGAGATGGGAGAGGGAGAGAGAGATGGGGAGAGAGAGATGGGAGAGAGAGTGGGAGAGAGATGGAGAGATGGGAGAGAGAGATGGGAGAGAGAGAGAGAGAGTGATGGAGCGGATCCAGACGGGAGAGATTTGGGGAGACCACCACACAAAAAGATCCTGACGGAAAACGGGGGTGTGTGTGTGTGTGTGGAGGGGAGGGATGAGCCTCGGCAGCCAATATCATTCGACTAGAACAATTAAAACCATCCGTCTACATGCACACTGCTAACCAGCTCGGGTTTGTTCGGCGTCTTGTGTTGCAAAACCTCACAGAAACCTGACTGTGCATTTTAAAATTGGGATTTTTCAGGACTGTAGAAGTCGTGGTTAATCTACACTACCGTGCAAAAGTTTGGGGTCATATGATTTTAGAAAAATTAAAGAAATGAATACTTTTTTACAGAAAGGACGCATTAAATTGATCAAAAGTGACAGTAAAGACATTTATAAACATGCAAAATATTTGTTTTTTAATTAAATGCTTTTCTCTTGAACTTGAACAAAGAATCCTGAAAAAAATTAATCACGGTTTGCACAAAAATATGAAGCAGCAAAACTGTTTTCAACTGTGATAATAATCATAAATGTTTCTTGAGCATCAGATCATCATATTATAGTGATTTCTGAAGGATCATGTGACACTGAAGACTGGAGTAATGATGCTTTAATATATATTCACATAGAAAACAGCTGATTTACATTAGAATAATATTTCAATATTACTGGGTTTGTTTTGTATTTTTAATCAAATAAATGCAGCCTTGGTGAACAGAAGAGACTTCTTTTAAAAACATTAAAAATCTCACCGACCCCAAACTTTTGAACATGAGTGTATATACTGTAAATTACCAAGGCCTAAAACTAACTTTTCTGCCAATGGCCGGTGACTAAATAAAATGTACCGGCCATTAAAATGTTTAGCAAAAACAGGCAGTTTTGACACCAACATTTTAGACACCAGCTAAAAATTCACAATTCTGTATTTCAATTTCAATACCACAGATTAAATTACTAGCCATATATTTAAAACGCTATTAAAGACAAGTAAACCTTTCAAAATCAGCTGGAATAAAAGAGTGAATGATCTAATATATTGATACTCTTTCATTTAATTTCCCGACTGTTTGTTCATTTAAGACATAACCGACTATATTTACTGGGATACTCCCTATTTTTAGTCATAATTTTGTGTGAATTTTAAGTGCAAGAAAGTTCAGTTTAGTATTCACATCTTCTTGTGCTTGAATATTTAAATTGGCAAGGCTTAGATTTTCGTGACGATGGCCATCAATTCATTCATGCATTGTTAGGATTCATAAAAATGTTATTAGGCAACTGGCGAGTTTCACCGTTTACAATGCTGATTTATACTCTCATTCGGCGCTTGCTTGAGTGTTAATAACTAAGAAGAAATGTCTAAAGCAGTTATATAAACGTATGCTCAGTTCTGATTGGAAACTGCATTCAGTCTCTATAAAGTGATCATGTTAAAAGTTCTTATCGAGTCACAAACCACAGAAATTCAGTGATCGGAATATTTGGTAACTGATATACGAGATCTGGGTGTTTTTTCTTTAATAACTAATGCTCTTTTTACACACAGACTGAACAACATGAAGCATTGCTGGGTCACTGGTTGAGCTAAACTGGTATTATCTAATTGTGTAGTTAAATGTAACACTGACAGATATTCAACATAATTCATGTGTGAGAGTCTAACAGAAGGACGGACAAAACCACTGAAATATCCACTCAGTTCATAACTCTGTATTTTATTACCACTTTCTATATAGCGAATAAACTGTGATAATGTGAGAAATATTGAAGGTGTGTGAATAGATTTTAGTAGTGTTATCGGCTGCATTGCAGGATCGACTCATGATGTGTTTTCCTCTGAATGAAACTCGCGTGACCTTTGATTGTGAGAGCGATCGGGGTGTTGAGGCCATATTTCATGGGTTTTGTTCTGTCCGGGACGTCCCACAGCTGGCAGTGACAGTAATGCAGTGAAGCGGCGGCTTTATCTCCCTCAGTCTGATGGATGTCATCCACAGCATTTCTCCTTCTCTGCAGTCGCTCTATCGCCTCTGCGCTACACGCTAACGGCTCTTTATTGATTTACATGCTAGCTTCTCTCAGGGACCCATTTTCTCTCTGTGTGTGTGTGTGTGTGTGTGTGTGTGTGTGTAAACCCTGGGCACATCTCACATCTGAACACTTCATCTTGCTCCTGGTGCTTTCACTTGTAATCTGCGTAGAACAAACATGTCCAGCTCTTTCTGTCTTGTTAAAGGTGCCGTGTGTAAGTTCTGTGCCGCTAGCAACACCGCGAAAGCTGTGAGTTTTACATTGGTTAAAAACATTTGCAAAATTCTCAACCATGATGCTGCTGTGATTAGCAATAATTAGATTATTACTTTTGTTGTTGTTTTTACATATATTTTTCTAAAAAGTAAACTATTATTGTAAATATGATTATCATTATTATTGAAACATGTCCATGACCATATTCCTTATTATAGTAATCAAAAAATAGTAACATTAACATTTTATTAATTCATGTTTTATTATTTTAATAATAATAATAATAATAAATAATTTATTTATTATTATTGGCATTAATAATATTATTACTGTTATTATTGTTAGTAATAGCTATAATAATAATTGTTGTTGATAATGGTACTGATAATAATTATTGTTGTTTATTATTATTAATACTCCTTTAAAATGAAGTGAACTATTATTGGAAATATTTTGTATTATTTTTACAGAAACGTGTTTGTCAGCTCATGTGACTGAATCCTCAGAATCAGTCGATTAGATTCTGCTCTTTCGTGTCGGTTCTAAGTACAAATTGAATGAACTCGTCACACACAGTCAACACACTTTTGTTACTATTGATTGTACAGAAGGGCTCATTTAATTTTAATTATATTTAAATAATAATATGAATGACTTATTATTTGATGTAAACTGAGAAAAAAGGTTTTGTTTGGAGGGTTACATAGTCGAGTTTTACATATGTCAGCATTGCATTTGAAATGAGCTGAGAACAGAGTAAACATGCTGAATTAGTTTGGGATTTTTCTTGGCTTTACTATGTAAATGTCATAGAAGTCTGAGTGGAAATGATTTGCTCTGTCTGTTTTGTTTGGACAGAAATCTTTATGCGTGATTCAATATTTATGGGCATCATGCAGAGTCACTGAAGAGAGTCCACAGAAAACAGTGGAGATTAAGTGTGTCTCTCTAGGTGCATTCGTGCTGCATTGTGTGTGTGAGTCTCTATGTACATGCTGTGTGTGTGTGTGTGTGTGTGTGTGTGTGTGTGTGTGTCTCTGTGTACATGCATGGTGTGTGTGTGCGTGTTTCCATGGTGTGCGAGTGTCTCTGTGTACATGCATTTGTGTGTGTGTGTGTGTGTGTGTGCGTGCATCCTATGTGTGTGTCTCTGTGTACGTGTGTGTGTTTGCATGCATGCTGTGTGTCTGTCTGTATGTATGCTGGCATGCATGTTATATGTGTGTCTGTATGCATGCATGAGGTTGTGTGTGTGTGTCTATGCATGCTATATGTGTGTCTGTATGCATGATGCATGAGGGTGTGTGTGTGTGTGTGTGTGTCTATGTATGCATGCTTGTGGTGTGTATGTGTTTCTAAGTCTGCTTGCATGCATGCTGCGTGTGTGTCTGCATACTGTGTGTGTGTGTGTGTGTGTGCATGCATGCTGTGTGTGTGTCTGCATACATGTGGTGCGTGTCTGTATGCGTGTGTGTGTGTGTGTCTGCATGCATGTGGTGCGTGTCTGTCTGTATGCATACGTGTGTGTGTGTGTCTGTGTGTGTGTGTAAGCCATTAGGCCGGCACAGAGCGCTGATTGTGGGCTGTAGTTGTGCGTGTCTCTCTCTCTCAATGGTTTCTGGCTGTCTGTTTGCGTCACGTTTGTATTTGTGGCTGGAAAATCCGTGTGGAGGTGCTCTGGAGTCTGCTAAAGTCATTAAGAAATATCACACACACATATTCAGGTCCTCTACGGAAAGAGAGCGGGTCCAAACAGCTGACACATGATTGTGATTTGCGTGCTGCCGTTTGGCCCATGTTCACAGCGCAGTGATTTAAAGAGCCGCCCGCACACGCTTGCACTTCCACAGCGCTGAAGAGTTCACAGAATATGGAAGTAAAATAATGACAAATGTTTTTGAAACAAAAAGCCTGTTGAATTGTACTACTTGAAATAAATATGCATTACATTAACCCTGCTTGTATTTTAATGCATTGTATTTTTAGGGCTTGTATTTTTATGGGCTGAAATTTAGCATGGTTGAATATTTAAGCTGTGAATATTTCAATTCAAAACATTTCAAACACATTTTCATTAGTAAAATTTCAATAATCCATTTTCACCTTTCATATTTCACTTCCAAAATATTCAAACTGATTAAAAATACAACCTATAATATTCAACAGGCGGTTTTCGGTCCATTTTATTTCGCTTTCAAATTCGCTTCCTCAAATTCAGTGGTTTAAATTCGACAGTAAATTCAACGTTGACATCCAGGAAAAGCAGGAGATCACCGAGCATAATCTCCATCTGCTGTTAGTCGACCTCACCAGCTGGGGGTGCAAGCGCGTGTTGTTAATGAAGATAGAGTTAGCAAGCCATTCATTTATGAAAACTGTACAACAATTGAGCATGCATTACGTTTTTTGTGATGATTATCTGGGTCAGTATATATGCGGAAAAGACGATTAAGGCACAAAAGCTGTTTTTATGTTTCATTCATTAACTTCATTGTTACTTTCCATGTGTAGCCTTACATGTTATTAGCTTTTTCTACCATGAACGGGATTATCGGTTTCCCTCAATACCCCATCATCATACTCAAAGATTCCCTTTCTGTCGGGACAAAACTGGCAATTCCTGTAATGGAATAATACAGTGATATAAAAGACAAAACTCGCACCTTTATTGAGGAAGTATGCCAACATACATGTACTGCATTAGATTATACTGGGAAGGTTCATAGCACTTTCATATTGTTGTTCTATATTGTTAGTTTAACTGTAAATCGCTTTGGATGAAAGCGTCTGCGAAATGACTAAACGTAAAATTGTCTTGACATTCGCACATTTAGGGACCGTCTCTAAAGTAACACTGGTAGTCCTATTAGGCCTAAACCTTTCTAACTTCAATAGCAAACTTCAATTTATTTGAATAAATTGCACATTATGCCTGACACCTACATGAACACTTTACAGTTAGTTTTATGACTGTAAGTCGTTCTCTTCAAATGCTATTGAAGTTAGAAACGTGTATACCAATGTCGTATGTAACTTTAGAGATGGTCCCTAAATGTGCGAATGTCAAGCCAACTATGCCAGTATCACTGGGAAACGCTGAGCATTAAACTTTGCGCGTTCATATTCTGAGTCCTTCTGCTTGCCTGCGTGTTTGGTCTTTTATATCACTGTATTAGTCCATTAAGCTAGGTTAAGCGTTTTATATGTCCAGCAGGGGAATCCTGAGGTATTGAGGGAAACCCTAGTAATGCATGCAGCACAATCGCCGCAACTAAACAACCAATAGATTATGTCAAACTCAAATGTAACATTGGACCTGTACATCCGCGTCGGGGGAATAACATTATAATCTCGTTCACGGTAGAGAAAGATGCATGTAGGCTACACAGGAAAAGTAATCGTGAAGACACTGAATTTCACATAAAACAGACGTCATAATCACAGAAACACTTACATTGTTGTAAATTATTTTTTATGAATGAATGGCTTGCTCTAACTGCTCTATCTTCGTCAACAACACGCGCTTGCACCCCCAGCTGGTGAGGTCGACTAACAGCAGATGGAGATTATGCTCGGTAATCTACTGCTTTTCCTGGATGTCAACGTTGAATTTACTGTCGAATTTAAACCACTGAATTTGAGGAAGCGAATTTGAAAGCGAAATAAAATGGACCGAAAACCGCCTGTTGAATATTATAGGTTGTATTTTTAATCAGTTTGAATATTTTGGAAGTGAAATATGAAAGGTGAATATAGATTATTGAAAATGTACTAATGAAAATGTGTTTGAAATGTTTTGAATTGAAATATTCACAGCCTAAATATTCAACCATGCTAAATTTCAGCCCATAAAAATACAAGCCCTAAAAATACAATGCAGTAAAATACAAGCAGGGTTAATGCAATGCATATTTTTTTTTCAATAAGTACATTTCAACAGGCTTTTTGTTTCAAAAACATTTGTCATTATTTTACTTCCATAACAGCAGATCTGTCTTACAGTCCTCGTGTTCAGATGACACACACGGCATTTTAACTCCATATTTTATATGCATATAATTTAACTCTGTTTAACGTGGCTTTTTGCTCAGGGTAAAGCAAGGAAAACTTCACCTTACATCACATTTATATAAACAAGTAGACATAATGGATGACACTCATTTCTTCGTGGAGGCGGGAAAAAAAGCATTATGAGCCGCAGGATTTCTGGTGTATGCAAAAGAAAGTCGCTTTAAAGGGTACCTATTATGGCATTTAAAATGTTCCTAATATTGTTCTGGGAGTCCCCAACAACAGTTTTACAAGCATGCAATGACAAAAAACACTTTTGTTGTCTTATAATATGCATTTATTTTTACCTGATTTGCTCACCGACTCCCAAATGAGTCGTTTGACGACTCATTTTTCAAACCCCGCCTTTGCGTGACGCTAATCTGTGGTGATTGGTCAGACGACCCAGTCAGTTATTGTTTGCGTTAGCCCAAAGCTTAAACATATTGATAAAGCACTGCAGTACTACAATACGCTCTATTCTTTGACAACTCCAATCACAACGACAAACATTTCACATATTTTAAAAAACACACACACAGACCTAAGCGCTGAGCGTAACTGGCACACACACACACACAGCTTGGAGACCTAAGCTGCGTTGAGCGTAACTGACACACACACACACACACACACACACACACACACACACACACACACACACACACACTCTGAGCATGCTACAAAACCCATAAAAGCAAAAATTATTAACAGTACTTACAGGTTGTGATTCGGAGGATGAAGCCGATCCAAATAAACTTGGTACTAAACGTTCCTTCAGTATCAACCGACTCGCGAATCCATGAAAGCTTTTATGTTTGTGAAGCGATCGTCATTAAAATAACAAATTCGATTGAATTTCATGAATATCGACTCATATGAAATGCGTTCGGTCTCATGGGATTTGATCTTGATGGATATACGGCTTATGCGATAAACGCTAATGGAAACGTTATTACGCCGCGATCCATTTTGTCTAGCAAAACTTTGTTCGCAAATGTTTGCTTGAATGTTGTGCGAAAATGAATGGAAACACCTTAAAATGTCTCAAATCAATTCGATATACCAATTTGATCGCAAAACGGCTGACTGATTCAAGCTGATAGAAGAGCAACTTTGACTGAAATAACCGCTTGTTACAACCGAGGTATGCAGCAAAGCATTTGTGAAGCCACAACAGGCGGATGGGCTACAACAGCAGAAGACCCCACCGGGTACCACTCATCTCCACTACAAATAGGAAAAAGAGGCTACAATTTGCAAGAGCTCACCAAAATTGGACAGTTGAAGACTGGAAAAATGTTGCATGGTCTGATGAGTCTTGATTTCTGTTGAGACATTCAGATGGTAGAGTCAGAATTTGGCGTAAACAGAATGAGAACATGGATCCATCATGCCTTGTTTCCACTGTGCAGGGTGGTGGTGGTGGTGTAATGGTGTGGGGGATGTTTTCTTGGCACACTTTAGGCCCCTTAGTGCCAATTGGGCATCGTTTAAATGCCACGGCCTACCTGAGCATTGTTTCTGACCATGTCCATCCCTTTATGGCCACCATGTACCCATCCTCTGATGGCTACTTCCAGCAGGATAATTCACCATGTCACAAAGCTCGAATCATTTCAAATTGGTTTCTTGAACATGACAATGTGTTCACTGTACTAAAATGGCCCTCACAGTCACCAGATCTCAACCCAATAGAGCATCTTTGGGATGTGGTGGAACGGGAGCTTCGTGCCCTGGATGTGCATCCCACAAATCTCCATCAACTGCAAGATGCTATCCTATCAATATGGGCCAACATTTCTAAAGAATGCTTTCAGCACCTTGTTGAATCAATAGTCGCGTTTCCACTCTCACTTCCGGGGCTTGATCGGGGCCAACGGCAGGATTTCTGGCCCATCGAATACCTTGGGTCAAAGCGGGCCAGCTCGGGCTAGAGGCGTGCTCAAGGTAAAAGGCGGCGTTTATCGGTGTTATGGAACGTTATGATCTGCGGCAAGATGCACATTTCACTTTTTTTATATCGCGACAAATAATCGCTGCTCGAAATGGAGAATCGCCTGTACTGGTCTGTCGAAGATACCAAAGCTCTTCTGTGCATTTGGGCAGAAGAAAGGGTACAACGTCAATTTGACGGCGTGTGAAGAAAGAGGATGTTATAAAATACATTGATTCTGAACTTTCTAAGCTAAGCATTCAGCGACCAACGCTTCAAGTTCAGGAAAAAATAAAAAAAAGTTGCGGGCGGAGTATTGTACAAGGCGATTAAAACGCACAATGGACAAAGCGGAGCTCAGAAAAGGAACTTTCCATGGTTTGACTAGATGGACGGCGTGCTGGGTCACCGTGTGCTGGGTCACCGTCCCTCTGTCAGTGGCGATTCGTGAGACAATCGGGACACTGGGTTAATATATACATGCTATCTTCCTAACTTAAAACATAAATAAATTCATAATACCCGCTGAAATGGGTTGGGTTGTATGACGTTTGATCCAGTAAGGCGTGTTAGGGGCGGGGTTTAGGGCAGCGCTGCGGGGCTACTGGCCCAACAGTGGAAACACGGCTAATGTCACATAGAATTAAGGCAATTCTAAAGCCGAAAGGGGGTCAAACACAATATTAGTATGGTGTTCCGAATAATCCTTTAGGTGAGTGTATATATCTTTTCTTGAACATGGTGCTTGAATCAAGTGTCTTCAATAAGAGAGTACAATAGAGAGTTCATTGAATCGTCGGTGTTGTAATTGGCAGCAAATGTCCATCCGAACCCCGTGGCGTTTCAGAAACACTCCTGACTCCAGTGTGTGTGAGTCTGTTATCGAACACACGATGTGTGATGTGTTTACGGATTCTGTTCTTGGAGAAATCAATCTCTCTAACCCTCCCGATCCAAATCAGCCCTGCGGAGAAATAAAGCTGTGTTTGTTCATGAGAGATCAGTGTGAATAATAACACCTTTCCCGGCCGAGGCTTCACGTCAGGCCCGTCACCGTGTGTGTGTGTGCGGATAATTGGCTTCTTTTCAACTTTTTAATGTCTCTGAGCATCAATAAAAACCACAAACACACAGTTTCCACATTACAGCCGCTGGTTTGTTCGGTCTCATTGTTCTGATGCATGAGTGCCATTACTGTCCTCAGACTCTCATTAGGAGATGCATTAAATTGATCAAAAGTGACTGTAAAGACGTTTATATAATGTTACAAAAGATTCTATATAAAATGAATGCTGTTCTTTTGAACTTTCTATTCATCAAAGAATCCTGAAATATAAAATTTATCACAGTTTCCACTGTGATAATAATCATAAATGTTTCTTGAGCATCAGATCATCATATTATAGTGATTTCTGAATGATCATGTGACACTGAAGACTGGAGTAATGATGATAAATTCAGCTTTGATCACAGGAATAAATTACACTTTACTCTATACCGGTATATTCACATGGATAATCGCTAAATCACAACATTTCACTATTTTTACTGTATTTTTGATCAAATAAATGCAGCTTTGATGAGCAGAAGAGACTCTTTCAAAAGCATTAAAAAAATCTAAACTTTGAGCACATCTGTTCACATCTCTGTATTACTGTTTTGAAGCCGGTGAGTCTGTTACAGAAGCTCTGCGTTGATCTTTCATTTCTATCCGGAAATACTGTCTGACTGACTGGAGCCGCTTCCCGTCCGGATTATCAGGATTCCTGAGCATGAAATTCCAGTTTTGAACGATTTAATTCATTTTTCTGGCTGTTGTGACTGTGAGCTGGAGTGGAAATGTATAAATCATGACATAATCGCGCTGTACTTTTCTCCGCGGGCTGAGAGTCGGTGAGGTAACTGGGAAACTGCTTATTAAAATGTTCATCATCTCTTCTTCCAGTTAATACGCCAGATCTCCTGCACATTTTCTTTCTGGAATGGAAGGAATGTGTTTCCCGCCACGTACAGTCTCTCTCTCTCTCTCTCTCTCTCTCTCTCTCTCTCTCTCTCTCTCTCTCTCTCTCTCTCTCTCTCTCTCTCTCTCTCTCTCTCTCTCCTCGCTCTCTCGCTCTCTTGCTCTCTCGCTATGTGTATCACATGTGCTTAATATAATTTTGTTCATTTATTTTTAAATGGATGATTCATGTATACGTGGCTACAAATCTAATTTCATGCATCTAAGAAGTAAATGTGAAAGATCTTTAGAAACGAATATAGTCATGCATGTTCAGATGTTTTGGTAAGTCTGTATGCAAATGAATGCATGCTCGTGTGTGTGTGTGTGTGTGTGTGTGTGTGTGTGTGTGTGTGTGTGTGTGTGTGTTTGTGTGTGTTTGCATGAGCTGAACTGCTGCTTTCTCATTTTACTCTGTTTGTGAATCTTCATATGCACTTATATCTCATGTTGATTGATGAATAACACAATAGCTTTTTTAAAAGAATAGTTCACGCAAAAATTATTTACGAACCCATCATGCATCTTCTGTGATTTCACTGAGAACAGCAGCATGGACATTCTGCTGATCGTCTACACCTTTTGTTTTGAACAAAATAAAAAGGCGTGTAGTTTTGGACTGACCTGAGGGAGTGTAAAGGATGACTGAGTCATTTTTGGGTGAAGGGTCCGGTTAATAATCCCGAATCTGAGATCGGGAGCGTTTCTCACACTGTCGGAAGGAATGTGGGAATTTTGCCTCTTTATGGAGGAAGAATATTATGAGAGGGTGGACAACTATCAGTGAACAAAAGCAGTACACAGCAGCCGTGTATGTGTGTGTGTGTTGTGTGTGCGTGTGTGTGTGTGTGTCTGTGTGTTGTTTTTTTTATGAACATCTGGTGTGTGTGTGGAGACTCTATTCTTTACACATGTCTTCCAGGCGTTAGTCCTATCATGATCCAGACTCTGTGTGTGTGTGTGTGTGTGTGCGTGTGTGTGCGTGTGTGTGCGTGTGTGTGTGCGTGTGTGTGCGTGTGTGTGAGAGGCTCCGTCCCCTCAGTATTCACAGGCTCTTGGGAGTGCAGGGCACAGCTGGTAGTGATGGTGCAGGAATGAACTCGCATATTGAAATGAGGACGTATCATAGACTTGTGTTTTCATGTGAAGCTAATTATAATGACTGTAGACTAATATAAACCCAGTGTTGTCAAAGACATTTAAAAAAAAAATCATCCCGTTTTATTGCTATTTTATTTTATGTAATTACTTTTAATTTTATTTTAAATAACGCATTTTATTGTATTTAATCTCATTTATATTTTATTTAATTTTGTATTTAATTTATTTATAAGCCAATTATTATGTCCATTAAAGCTCATTATAGTAACAGTATACTAACGTAACCCAGTTGTTGAACTCATTTTATGTAGATGGCTATTTTATAAATAAAATGCAATAAAATAAAAATTGCAAACTATGTAATTTTTTTAAAATTAATTTTATTTTTTATTTCTTTTGTATTGCATTTTATTGTTTTGAAAAGCTAAATATAATGAACATTTAAAGCTAATTATAATGATCATAGACTAATGATCTGTAAGCCCAGAGATGCCAAACGCATTTTTTATGGGCTGATTTTTTTAATGAATATATTTTAATTGATTTTTATTTTATTGCATTGCATTATTCTTCCAAACCTCATGCAAACCCTACTCCTTCAAAAAAAAAAAAAAGTAACTAATTTCTATTTTTTTTTTTTTTTTTTTTGCCAGTATGGTAAAGTATAGCTAATTAAAGATCTGAATAGACTTTATAGTAGAGACATTTTAATTCCTGAGCTCTTTAACTTTATCATGAAAAGGTCTCTGGCTGGTTTGGGATCTGTTATATCTCTGAGTGAATTCATCCTCACGTTCTTCAGCATCTCTCCTCATCACGTCCATCAGCGAGACCGTGTGCCTCTTATATTCTCTCATGTACAGGAAGACTTTAATACACCTGAGCAGAGAGGTGAGGACTGATAACACAGACATTATAATTCAGACCGCACACTGATGCAGTAAACATTAAATTCTCCTGCAGGAATGAGTTTGAGCAGTTTTGTTCGCTGAGGGTGATGAAGTGAAGCATCTGGGTTCGAGTTTGAGAAGTTAGCGATGTGAAGTCTTACCCATGACCTTTGACCTTTAAGGGGTTCAGCTTCACACTTTGGCCTTCTCATTCATAAATTCTTAGTCACCCTGGAGAGAAGTGCATTGTTCCTCCTTTAAACCTGTACTATGTATTATAACTGTAACGTACAGCATGTCTGATTGGCTGATGAGCGCTTGAACCCTACAGTTTCTTGCAGCTCATCAAGTTTTGACTTTACATTTTTTCTTTACTTTGCAAGACTGTTAAATGAAAGCAGTGGAAGATCTGAGATGATGTGTGTGTGATCACAGTAACAGTTTTGGAGTGTGTGTGTGTGTGTGTGTGTGTATATGTATATATATATACTACCGTTCAAAAGTTTGGGATATTGCACTTGTTACTTGTGTGATATTGCACTCGTTACTCACAAATCAACTATTTTAATATTAAAATTCATCATTCACGATTAATCAGTCATGAACGCATCAGATCTGAATGTGCAGAATTTTCATATCTGAAAAGAGCAGCTTGGTCATTTTCCTAAATCACTCATTTGGTTAGAAAAATCATAAATTGTCTTGATTATGACAGAATCTTCCTCCTTGCGTTTGTGCATGTTTGTGCGTTTGTGCATGTTTGTGCGTTTGTGCATGTTTGTGAATTTGTGCATGTTTGTGCGTTCGTGCATGTTTGTGAATTTGTGCATGTTTGTGCGTTCGTGCATGTTTGTGCGTTTGTGCATGTTTGTGCGATTGTGCATGTTTGTGCGTTTGTCCATGTTTGTGCGTTTGTGCATGTTTGTGCGTTTGTGCATGTGTGTGTCTCGTAACTGCATCACCTCGTGTCTGTAATAGTGATGATGAACTCTATCCTCTGTGTGCAGACGTGAAGCACATCGATACGGCTTTCTGTGGGGAATTATTAGCTGTTATTAACCAGCGTCAGACAGGCAGCTCACTCTATCTCTCTAATCTCTGCAGTCATTACAACAGACGTCAAGAGTGTGTGTGTGTGTGTGTGTGTGTGTGTGTGTGTGTGTGTGTGTGTGTGTGTGTGTGTGGGTTTATAGTAAAACCTGAGATCACCTACGTTGTGGGAACAGCCAGCGATTCCCCGAGAGGGAAGTGGGTTATTAAACATACTAAATTATTATTTTTTTAAATGCAGAAAGTTGTGTGATGGGTCGGTTAGTGTCAGGGGACAGAATATACAGTTTGTACAGTATAAAAACCATTACGTCTATGGAGAGTCCTCACAAAGATAGCCGTGTGTGTGTGTGTGTGTGTGTGTGTGTGTGTGTGTGTGTGTGTGTGTGTGTGTGTGTGTGTGTGTGTGTTCACATGCTGCACGTGGATGTTGGTGTTCAGCAGATGTGCAGCTCATGAAACTCATCTCTGCTATGAGGTTAAATGCAAAGTGGGTCAATATTTTTGTTTTAAAAAACGCTCATTTATCAATATTAAATGTAATATTCAGTTACAGTTATGTTTGACAAAACGGACAATATGTGTGTTTATAAATATATCAAATTAATTATATCTAAAATATGAAAATCACTCTATTTGATGCTGCTAATGTTTTTTTACTAGATTGTATATTATATTGGTCATTTATAATATTATAATTTGTAAGTTTTGCATAGAATAGATTTTGCATTTATAGAAATATATAATATAAATATAAAAAACACTAGCAGTGTTATATATATATATATTCTGTGTGTGTGTGTATGTATATATAGAAATATATGCTTTTTTTTTTTACATGTATATAAAAAAGGAAAGTTAATTTTCCACTCATTTTAATACAGCAAGTGTTGCAGATATGACATAATTCACATTTAATGGTCTCCTGTATGAGAGATAGTGAAGGTTAGTCTGTTCACGGTCAGTTTCAGTGCTGAACGAGTTCATCATAACCATCATAACCATTATAACCATCATAAACATCAGGAACAATGACGTTTACTTTCACTTCTCAGATCAGAGCCGTCATTCTCAATCACAGCAATGTTTTATTATCCAGCAGTGATTTACTCTAGAGGATTTCCACATCACAAAGCCAAACAAACTAATATAATATAACTATATCAGGTGAAATGTTTCTGTGTGTTTGACCCGAAACACATGCATGTAAACACCAACGCTTCTGTCTGTGCATTTTATTTACTCCTCGCACTAAAATGGAGCGCAAAGTGTGACTGGAAGAGCGACTCGGCTGGATTGAGTTGATAAACAATTGTGATCAATTTGTTTCCAGAGCGTTCTGTCCTAAATGAACCTGGTTGTAGAGAATCAATGATCAGACTTTATATCACTGCTAAAGCTAAATCACCATCATGAAAAGTGTGTAATCATCATCTTATATTACAGGACAAGGCTTTGAGCAATAAAAGTGTAAGACTTGTGCTTTCTAAATTGAATAAATGAGCAGTTATTGTGTGTTTGGTCTCTGGCTGTGCCTGTAATTCCCCTTTTTTATGCTCTGCAGTTTCTTTTGTTAGAACGGTTTGAGTAAAGACTAAATAATGCGGCTAATTAATCTCCCGCCGCCTGCGTAAATTACTCACCCGGATCACATTGTCAAAAGTGCAGAATTAAGCAGTTTTAATTCAATTCACTTAAATTGTTCTTGTTCCGCTTTAGTTCTCGTCTCTGTGAGATATGATGGAACGTTTTATAATAAATGAGACCGGCAGCGTTTTTTAATTCTTATGCATAATAGATCAGCGTGTAACTTTAATATGATTGTTTAATCATCATTAGAGTTTACCCAGAATGTAAATGTGTGTCGAATGAATGATGTGTGTTAGATCTGTATACCTCAAGTGCAAAAGTACAGATATCAGTATTTCCAGGACTTTTTTTGTGATAGTTGCAGGCAAAAATCCTTGATTATGCGGCACGTTTTCTTAAAAAATGCGATGGAATATGCAGGATATTTATGCAATTTTATGCGAGGAAATTGCGGGATCTTGCAAAAACTGCGGTTTGATGAAAGAGAGAAAGTGATTCCCCTGTTTCTGTTCTCACTAGGCTACTACCTTACTGTAAAGAGTCATTTCTTATTACTTCCTATGATAAGCAAGCACACTACATCACAGAAAGTGCTGGAATATTTCAGTTCATCTTGTTTTATTTCAGATCTTAATAAACACATCAAACTTACAAAACATTGATGAGTCAAACAAGTTCTGGAGCTTTACAAGAGGAATATGCTACAACTTCTGGAAAAATGAATAAAATAAAAAAATAAAAATGTGTGCTTCCTGTTTTACAGCTTTTCGATGATGTTCACGTCGAGTAATTACGTCCCTTCATAACGTTCCAATGGCAACAGGGAAAATGGCGGCTTTTGTGTGAAGCAAACGCAACATTATTCAACTTTCTGCTAAGATATATGTGACTTTTTTGCAATGAAAATGCGGGGATTATGAAATCATGCAAGACCCGCATATTTTGCGCTGAAATGCGGCAATTTATGCGGCGAAAGTGCGGTGTATTTTTCAAAACTTTGGCTGATTATGCATTGAATTATGCGAATAATCGCATTTTTCTGGAGGGACTGAGTAAAATAGTACTCAAGTATAAAAGTATTTGACTCAAGTATTATCGGTTATAGTCCATCAGTTATTCACTTGAGCGTTGGTAACTCATGGCTCGCCTGTGTCTGTCGCACAGATCAAGAGCTGTAAGTGTGAGCCGGAGATCCAGGCGCTGACGCTGAAGAGTTTGCTGTATCTGGAGCGCTACATGTTCCTGATCCTCTTCAACACGTACCTGCACCTGGAGAAGAGAGACTCGTGGCAGCGCTCCTTCAGCCAGTGGATGCTGCAGGTGAGAGTAGAACAATAATCAATAATCTGCATTTAATCTAGAATCATGCACTAGTTTTACAGCACAAATGTGTAAATATGATGAATAGTTCTCTCCTTTATTTCATGTTGCTGCTTAAAAGTTAACGTTGCAAAAGCCTGTGATAAATAAGTCTACAGTGCATTTGCACTATAATTTCTGCTGAGTTCAGCATGAAACTCACTGCTGTTTTGCCAATAGAACTGAACTTTACTTGATATGATTTTGTCTGTGATGTGCAATTAAGCCACATTAATATTTCATGTTGCAGGAGTTAGTTTATTATTAGGGGCCAAGCACCTTTCGTCGTCGTCTTCTGCTGCTGCTTTAGTCTATGGCAGCCCATAGAAGCATTTGGTAAAAAGTTATGAAATTTGGCACACCGATAGAGGACAGTCCCAGCATTCAGCTCTGCAAATTTGGATTCTCTAACTCAATCCCTCTAGCGCCACCACCTGTCCAAATGTGCACTTACAGTTTTGAACTTTTTTGAACTCCTCCTAAACCGTTGCTCCAATTTTTACAAATTTAACCAGATTATTTTCTGACAAAAAAACATGAAATTCAAGTTGATTAATCAAATCATTCTCAAATAACCCGTGAATGATTTCAACGAAGAGCACGCCAAACTGAACATGAGGCTGTATCTCCACAATGCTTTAGCGTATTCTGACCAAACTTGATATTTATGTTAACCATGACTTGAAAGTTTCAGCACAGCGCCACCCAGTGGTCAGGACTATATATTTTTGCATATAACTTCTAAATAGTTTGGCCAAAAATAACAAAACTGGCCTCTTTAGTTTCAGTGCAGCTTGAAGAGTTGAACGATACCCAATTTTGAATTTAGTCGTAAATGCTATACAAACGCATTGGCGTATCGGTACGAAACTCTGTATGTGTCATCGGCGCCATTCCCTGAAGATACTCAAGGTTTAAAGACAGCGCCATCTACTGGTCAAAAGTAATAAGCAATTATGTCACATTACGAGTGATTTGTATTTATGGACTTTCCACCATTTTAGGTCCCATATTGTACTGTACATTTTAGGTCCCATATATAACTTTCTGAAGTTTTATTTTAGGTTTTGATGTCTTTAAGAATATATATTTGCGGTATAAGTACCAAAAACCATCTCAATATATATGTTTCCAGCTCTTTCTCAGGAGCTCTGCCAAGAACAGCTCGAGTTTGGCCTGACTACTTAATATTCATGAGCCTCTCTTCTGATTGGCCTGTTGTTTTCTGAGTGACCCACCATTGGTTGACTGAGTAGTTCTGACATCACAAATATAAGGAAGTCACAACGGCTGGGTGAAAACGCACAGCTACTTTACTCAGGCTGTGTGCATGTGTCTCTGAATCCACTGTTTTGAAACTTAGTTACATAGAGCCTAGATCTCTGTTATCATGAAAAAAGCCTGGAAATTTCAGTTTTGGCTAATATGGGACCTTTAAAATAGTCTCCAAGTGTCTTGACTAATTTTAGAAGTTGATCTGATGCTTGCTTGATTATTAGCTATTTTTAACAACATCCCTTATTTAAACCTCAAATACAGAGCAAATGCTACTCCAAATTTGCAATAAACGTTGTATATGTTATCACCCATCCTAGTGTTGATCCTGCTTCAACTTCAAGTGTGTGTGTGTGTGTTGTGTGTGTGTGTGTGTGTGTGTGTGTGTGCATTTGTCCAGCTGTTTGTGAAGCTCCTCTGGAGTGTTTAGTGGCGACTTCTCTTGTCCCGTGTGAATCTGTGCTTGTCGAGCCGTAGCCATCGCTTCATTTGGACACGTACCCTGGAATTTACAAGCTTATTCTAGCATCATCGAGGCCGCTGATTCACACGTCGGGTTTCACGAGGTGTGTGTGTGTGTGTGTTGAGGCCAGCTGCGGCTCATGGTAAAGTCTGGAATTTATTGCCATTCCAAACAAATGAGTGTTTCCCCCCTGCGCAGAACAGTGCGTTTTTTTTTCTTCCCCTGATGCCTTTATACACTCTTCCAGTCCTGCAGTTCAGCGACGGATGAAGAATTGAACATAAACTAATGTGATGCATATCTGTCAATAATGCATTACTGAAACAGGTCAGATCAGATTTATTCAGGTCTTTTATTTCTACAATACAGAAATAAAACCGCTTTAGTGTAATAATGTTTTGTGTGATTTGGTTCAGATTTGATGCACTGAGAAACATGGCACACGCTCAGTTGAAGTAAAGTAATCTAGAGCGATCTGAGATTAACTCATCAGTCCACATCACTGTCATCATGTCACACGTGAACATACGGCCTGATTTCGAGGCTAATCGATCATCACAGTCTGGATTCTGCGAGCTGTGACCCGGTTGATGTGACTATACCCGAGAGTTCAGCACGTATGAGAGGAACGTTCCAGAATAAACACAACATCGACATGCCGTAGATTAACACAGGGAATATAATATCTGAAAAAGAAAAAAATACAAATAAAGAAAACCCTTGTATACTGTGTAAGTCAGAAAGTATACAATAGCATTTTGAAATATTTAAATATTTTTTACACAATAAAAAAACTTGAAATAAAATAATTTTTAACTGAAACTAAAATATAAAACCTTTTTTAAGGAAACTCCAACTTATTAAATATTTTATATTATTAATAATATGTATATATTATTGTTGTATATATTATATTATTGTTGTTATTATTATAGAGCTCCGACTAATTGCGAAGGCAACATTTGTCATTTTCCTTTAGTTTAAAATAAATTGATATGATATTTACTAAAAAAACGAATAAAAAGACAACAAAATTATTAAAACTTTAACTAAAATTATATCAGGATATATACAAATAAAATTATTAATAAAAAACCTATATTAATGGTCAAATAAAACCGACAGCTACAAATGTTGTTCATTGAGCTCAATTTGGGATGGACAATATATAAAAAAAATTCTATATTAAATATAACACCATATCTATTAATGAACCATGAAATTATTACTTTTACTTTTGTTTAAATCACGTTTATGGACTGATTTGATTCCATTCTAGTCGATATGACCATTTTGTAATGTATCTCCAGAGACAGAGCGACTGAACCCTGATGAGTCTCTGAGTGTAAGTGTGTGTGGATCTTCTCAGTGTTTTTACTTCTTTCAGTTCTCCAGATAAGAGCCGATGTGCAGCGCAGCGATAAGAGCTATAAAGCCTCGCTCCTGTGAGAACGGCTGACCGAAACGAGTCGAGAGGCACTCATGTGTCATTCCCTCAAGATAAACAGCTCATGTTGCGTTATTGATCAAGTTGCTTTGGATGATGGCTAAATGGATAATTCAGTGTTTTTTAAGACATTTCGGTTGTTCTTGACATGTATGATTTGAGACCTTCTGCACTTTTTTGTTCTTAAAAAACATATTATGCCCTTTTCCAAAGTCTTGATGTCGTATTCAGGCTCTACTAGAACAGGTTTTCCTGCTTGAATGTTGATTATTTTCCTCATATTCTCCATTGTTGCGGCTCCTCTCTTCCCAGTCTGTCAGTAACGCTCTGTTTACTTCCTGTCTCTATGAAGCCCCTCCTCCTGAAAAGCACACTGTGCTCTGATTGGTCGGCTGGAGCAGTGTGTTGTGATTGGTCGAGCGCTTCGAGTGTGTTTGGGAAATGTCCCGCCCCTTCCCATAACCGCCAGTTTAACACACTATTAACTCACTCACCCAGGCCCCGCCCCTTTATTCTGCGTATGAATTATTATAATGAGGAATATTGTGACGTGTTCCCGGAAGAAACTCAAGATACAATGGAGGCGTTTCAGAGTTCAGAAACACTGACACTGATATAGAGAAGAACTCCCGAACCTTTTTCATGCTCAAACATCAACATTACACACTTAAGAAAAATGAAGATGGAAGAAAGCAGAATAGCTGATATTTAAATGTTTTTCAAGAGCATATAGAGAAAAATTAATGTAGTGATGATGTATTTTGATGTCATCATCAACAAATTCGATTTTGATAAATTAAAAAATATCTGAGTAGAAGGATATGTGATATTACAGAAGTCATAATATTACAGCTTCAGACGCAGAACCATCAGTTTTATAGTCATTTTTGTTTTCCTTATTTTCATCCTTTCGATTATTTGTCCTCATTTGTAATCTTTTAAAAAGGCACATAAAATAAAGTACATGCAATTTAGTGTTGTCAAAAATATCGATTTTCTTCAATACATATTCAATACTGAATATCCTAAAATGCTTCCATACTAATTTTATCCGAATAGATAGCGTGTTCTCTTTCTCTCTCTCTCTCTCTCTCTCTTCTCTCTTTCTCTCTTTTCTTCTCTCTCTCTCTCTCTCTCTCTCTCTCTCTCTCTCTCTCTCTCTCTCTCTCTCTCTCTCTCTCCTCTCTCTCTCTCTCTCTCTCATCAGCGAGAGACACACAAACCCGCCTCCAATCAATCACTCGTTTCATTTGCTCCGGATGAATATTGTTGGTATTTTACTCATTCCTGCAGATTTCGTGCAGCACATAAAGCCGCCGCTCGGCACTAAATTTATTTATTTTTCGCTGCTTATTGCACTTAAACAGTTAAACACACACACAAAATATTGTGAGAATGGCGGTCTTGGCGAGTGTTCACGTAAACACAGTCATGTTTTAAGTGAATGTAAACAGTTAGAAAGAAAACTTCTGTGTAACAGTGTATGGATACGTCTGTCGGCTCTTAAAGTGACAGTAACCTAATAATCCTGCTGTCCTTGAGTTTAAAATGACTTTTTTTCTGGATGAAAGTCAGATTTAGAGATGAACAACACACAGAGATTCAACCATATTATTGCAGTTGCATTTTTTTAAAGGGTACCTATTATGGCATTTAAAATGTTCCTAATAATGTTCTGGGAGTCCCCAAACAACAGTTTTACACGCATACAATGACAAAAAACACTTTTGTTGTCTTATAATATGCATTTATTTTTACCTGATTTGCTCACCGACTCCCTAATGATTCGTTTGACGACTCATTTGTCCAAACCCCGCCTTTGCGTGACGCTAATCTGCGGTGATTGGTCAGATGACCCAGTCAGTTATTGTTTGTGTTAGCCCAACGCATAAACATATTGATAAAGCACTGCAGTACTACAATTGGGCACGGCCCATTTGATAATTTTTCGTCTTGACGTCACAACGAAAAGGAAAATGACTGATTGGAAAACCGATTCATTAAATTGACTCAAAAACTTGAGAAAATTGAGAATTAAAATTGAAAATTGAAAATTAAATTGAGACAAAAACTTTGTATACGGTGAACTTTCATTATAAAACTTCGCAGGATGTTTTTGTTCACTTAGATCTGTGTTACACACTACATGAAAGGCAATTTTCAAAATTCCATAATAGGTGCCCTTAAATAATGGCAGTAGAGTTTGAGCGATTAGTGTTTTAATTCTATTTGCCTCAATTTAAGCAGTAATTTATGAGCAATTCTGTTATAGTCTAAACTAAAGACTGTTGATGGACTCAAGTTCAGTCTGGTTTATAAAATCCCTTTTGAAGTAAATTGCAACTCAAGAACCGTTAGTCCTGGAAATGTTTGTTTCTCTCCTTCAGCGACGTTCATCATGTTGACCGGGTCATCAGTCCGCCGGGGTCAAAGGTCACTGCTTGTTTCTGACCCCGCTCTCAGTTACTCTTCACTAGCCCGAACATTCGGAGGGTATTTGAGGTCGATTTAAGTGCGATTTACCCATAAACATCAGGGTTAAAGTGGACGGATGGTTACAAATGATTATGAAAAGGAAAGAGCGCTCAGGATTTATTATTTTAAATAAATAAAACAAATAAAATGACAAACCCTATGTCATGTATATTTTCTTCTGTGAAAGGCAAACTAAAGAACGTATTTTGTTACAATGATGCCAGAATTTCCTTCAATCGGTCTTTGCGGTGATATTCACACTGTATCACTGTGTGTTGTGTGTGTGTGTGTGTGCAGACCGTGTGCTTGTCGGCAGATTTACAGCTGCTAATATGGTGTGTTTGTCAGGATTTGTCTGTCTAAAGAGCAGCAGAGGATGATGGATGGTGTTCTGCGCTCATAACATCTGCGCTCTCTGTCGTTTCACTGGAGCCGAGTGTTTGTCTGCGCTCTCTCCTCTTTGTGTGCGGTGTTTGTTACTTTTACAGCTGCCGGTGGGAGTCGATCCAGATCCCGTTCGCACCTGACGCAGGGAATCATGGGTAACCTCCAGTGTTTAATACCTCAATCCAGCTGTGCGGCACAAAACTCTCATTTACGATTCGACTACGGCTCTCAGAAGGAAAAAAACACACACTAATCGCGTGCGAAGTTTGTTGAAACTAAGGCGTTGTCCACACTAATACTTTTTCATTTGAAAACACATCTTTTTCTCTCAGTTTTGGCCTTCTGTCCACACTGAAGACTACGTTTTTATTAAAGGTACAATATGTAAGAATTTTGTAATTAAATCACTTGCACAGTGTGATATATTTCCTTCAGTTGTGTACTTACAATATCCCAAAAGTCTCCAAAGATTTTTTATTTCAGAGAAATTCTATTTTAAGGCGAGACACTACAGGTGAATAGGGTAAATTTTAAACTAGCAGATTTCACCATGAAACTTTCCCAGTTGATTACCTACATTAAGATGAGAAAAAAAATGTATTACAAGTTTTCTGTAATTTTATGTTTATATATGCAAATGAGGCATTGTCTAATTAAATATGTGCTAATTTGCATATATTTAAAAAAAAATGAAATCTGAGTATTGGATAAAGCCAGGTTCGAAATTATTATTTCATTGTGTTCACATATTAGATGGGGAAAAAATGACAGATGGATTTATGGATATCTACTTTTGTTATCCTGTAAATCAGAATATACTGCCAATAGCCTTGAAAATGATTTTCGCCATGTTTTTTGGAATAAAATGTTATATAAATCAGGTTAGGAATAATATATTTACAAATCCCTCTGTAAATGTCTTCATAATATATCTAGGTACAAAACTGGAAAGTTTGGTGTATATATGTGCGACTGAAGTGCAGATTTCAGACTTGAGTTTGAGAGAAAAGTCATTTTTTAGAAACGCACTTTAAAGATTTAGCATCAGCCAATGAGATCGCTCATTTAGAGTTAAATCCCCCTTTACTTTCACGATTGGTTGCCGATAAAAAGGAAACGACCATATTTGGATGTGACAGTGTTGTGCAGGAGAGAGAGAGCTTTCTAACGGTGTGTGTGATGACTCGCGGAGCAGCGGATGATTTATTATGCCAACTTTTGATGAATTTATGAGAAATCTACAGACGCAAACAGACAAAGTGTAGTAAAATAAAGACCTAAATGTGTATTTCAGACTTTTTTTCACCACAAGTCTGAAAGAAGACTATAGAGAAATCTATATTCATAATACAAAAATCCGTTTGAATGTCCGCTGCGATATCTTGTCCTTTTAACAGTTATGGGGTTTTCCGTCTCATCTGTCAGTTGCGTCTTTCTTCCCCGTGATCACCAGTTTGAATCCTTTCAAAAGGCCTCAGCACAGCCTCTCGTACCTTATTCATAGATTTCATGTGACGTCACACAGTGGAGCGGCCGCCATTTGTAGGACCGAATTGCAACATGCCGTCTATCTGCTGTGCTGTAAACTGTGATAATAGGGCATAACTGGGGCATTTAATACAACACTAAATCATAAATCAGATATACCTATACAACAGTGTTGTGCCTGAACGTGTTCAATTAACAATAGTTCATGAAATCGTTCTTATTTTGGGCGAACGTGAACTGAAGGTACTGAATTACTGCCTGATGAATGTTACTGTGAACGCACGCTCGCTCAGTTTAACTTCGTTCAATAGGGTGCCAGATTTCTATAGAGCCTTCCAGGCGAAAACCCGGCTAAAACACACCGTAAACAGGCCTTAATATGTAGCTAAAAAAACACCCAATCTGGCAACATCAGCCACAAGACGGTGTGCACGAGAGAACACTGTATCTGCACCACTGATCCAGAGTCAACAAGCACTTGATCACTTGATTTCAAAAACAACACATTTCAGCGTGCTAGATCATATTTTACTTTTATTTATTTGTATTGGTACATCCGTGCCGCGAGATGTTTTTCAAAAGTGGTGGGGACATGGCGAGGGATTGTGGACAAGGTAAATGTAAATGTCAGCAAACGTAAAATTTGGCAAGTTTTTACTAAACTTTAGTGGAGTCAGCAGTTCGTTTAACAGTAAATACGGATATATACCTAAAGTATCTATTTTATTTAAATACTGTTGCTTTTCATCTGTGCTACTTAAGTGTGCAACATCTTTCCGATCAACAGGGAGAGATTATGCGATTTAACGCAAAGGCCCTAAAGATGGCGGCCACAACAAAAAAGTCACGTGACTGAAACCCATGAATTGCTTACAAATAAGATGATCCTGCCAGAAGAATTGCGTGATGACTGTATTTATTTTTCAGTCTACATCATCTCGGTGAGGGTTTACGCATGCGCTGTGGGGCATTTAACGTTTTCAGGCGTTTTACAAAAGATTCTCATCCACACAAACGCCTGAAACGCTAGTGTTACGGAGAGCACTTTTAAACCAAAACAACGAAAATGTATCCGGATTAATGTAGATGTAGCCAGACTGTGAATGCTGATCTGACAAAGTTTAACAGCTTAAAGTCTTTTAAGTTTGAAGCTCATATATGTCTTTATATTCTGTGTTAGTAAGCTATTGTTGTTGTGCTCTGTTGGATGATGGATGGATGGATGGATGGATGGATGGATGGATGGATGGATGGATGGATGGATGGGATGGACAGATATAAACAGGATGGATGGGTGGATGGATGGATGGATGGACAGATATAAACAGAGGATGGTTGGATGATGGATGGACAGATATAAACAGAGGATGGTTGGATGGATGGATGGATGGACAGATATAAACAGATGATGGATGGATGGATGGATGGATGGATGGATGGATGGATGGATGGATGGATGGACGGATATAAACAGGATGGATGGATGGGTGGATGGATGGACGGACGGACGGACGGACAGATATAAACAGGATGGATGGATGGATGGATGGATGGATGGATGGATGGATGGACAGATATAAACAGAGGATGGTTGGATGGATGGATGGATGGACAGATATAAACAGATGATGGATGGATGGATGGATGGATGGATGGATGGATGGATGGATGGATGGATGGACAGATATAAACAGATGATGGATGGATGGATGGATGGACAGATATAAAGAGATGATGGATGGACAGATATAAACAGATGATGGATGGATGGATGGATGGATGGATGGATGGACAGATATAAACAGATGATGGATGGACAGATATAAACAGATGATGGATGTACAGATATAAACAGATGATGGATGGATTGATGTATAGTTCAGAGGTTCAGGGTCGTGACCCCTGTAGTTTCTCTCATTCTGTGGCCTTGACTTTTTCAGCGAGTTTTACCAGCTCTTGAATCAACAGAGCCAAAGTAAACAGGCCTGCAGTGCTGCTTTATAGTGTGTGTGTGTGTGTGTGTGTTTTTTTAAACCAAAACAAGGAAAATGTATCCGGATTAATGTAGATGTAGCCAGACTGTGAATGCTGATCTGACAAAGTTTAACAGCTTAAAGTCTTTTAAGTTTGAAGCTCATATATGTCTTTATATTCTGTGTTAGTAAGCTATTGTTGTTGTGCTCTGTTGGATGGATGGATGGATGGATGGATGGATGGATGGATGGATGGATGGATGGATGGATGGATGGATGGATGGATGGATGGATGGATGGATGATGGATGGACAGATATAAACAGGATGGATGGGTGGATGGATGGACGGACAGATATAAACAGGATGGATGGTTGGATGATGGATGGACAGATATAAACAGAGGATGGTTGGATGATGGATGGACAGATATAAACAGAGGATGGTTGGATGGATGGATGGATGGATGGACCGATATAAACAGAGGATGGTTGGATGGATGGATGGATGGACAGATATAAACAGAGGATGGTTGGATGATGGATGGACAGATATAAACAGAGGATGGTTGGATGGATGGATGGATGGACAGATATAAACAGAGGATGGTTGGATGATGGATGGACAGATATAAACAGGATGGATGGATGGATGGATGGACAGATATAAACAGATGATGGATGGATGGATGGATGGATGGATGGATGGATGGATGGATGGATGGATGGATGGATGGATGGATGGACAGATATAAACAGGATGGATGGATGGATGGACGGACAGATATAAACAGGATGATGGATGGATGGATGGACAGATATAAACAGAGGATGGTTGGATGGATGGATGGACAGATATAAACAGAGGATGGTTGGATGGATGGATGGACAGATATAAACAGGATGGATGGATGGATGGATGGATGGATGGATGGACAGATATAAACAGGATGGATGGATGGTTGGATGGATGGATATAAACAGAGGATGGATGGATGGATGGATGGACAGATATAAACAGGATGGATGGATGGATGGATGGATGGATGGATGGATGGATGGACAGATATAAACAGATGATGGATGGATGGATGGACAGATATAAACAGAGGATGGTTGGATGGATGGATGGACAGATATAAACAGGATGGATGGATGGATGGATGGATGGACAGATATAAACAGGATGGATGGATGGATGGATATAAACAGAGGATGGATGGATGGATGGATGGACAGATATAAACAGGATGGATGGATGGATGGATGGATGGACAGATATAAACAGGATGGATGGATGGATGGATGGATATAAACAGTGGATGGATGGATGGATGGATGGATGGACAGATATAAACTGGATGGATGGATGGATGGATGGATGGATGGATGGATGGACAGATATAAACAGATGATGGATGGATGGATGGACAGATATAAACAGAGGATGGATGGATGGATGGATGGATGGACAGATATAAACAGGATGGATGGATGGACAGATATAAACAGATGATGGTTGGATGGATGGATGGACAGATATAAACAGAGGATGGATGGATGGATGGACAGATATAAACAGAGGATGGATGGATGGATGGACAGATATAAACAGAGGATGGATGGATGGATGGATGGACAGATATAAACAGGATGGATGGATGGATGGATGGATGGATGGATGGATGGACAGATATAAACAGATGATGGATGGATGGATGGATGGATGGACAGATATAAACAGAGGATGGTTGGATGGATGGATGGACAGATATAAACAGGATGGATGGATGGATGGACAGATATAAACAGGATGGATGGATGGATGGATGGATGGATGGATGGACAGATATAAACAGATGATGGATGGATGGATGGATGGACAGATATAAACAGAGGATGGTTGGATGATGGATGGACAGATATAAACAGAGGATGGTTGGATGGATGGATGGATGGACAGATATAAACAGATGATGGATGGATGGATGGATGGATGGATGGATGGATGGATGGATGGATGGACGGATATAAACAGGATGGATGGATGGGTGGATGGATGGACGGACGGACGGACAGATATAAACAGGATGGATGGATGGATGGATGGATGGATGGATGGATGGATGGACAGATATAAACAGAGGATGGTTGGATGGATGGATGGATGGACAGATATAAACAGATGATGGATGGATGGATGGATGGATGGATGGATGGATGGATGGACAGATATAAACAGAGGATGGTTGGATGGATGGATGTACAGATATAAACAGGATGGATGGATGGACAGATATAAACAGATGATGGATGGATGGATGGATGGATGGATGGATGGATGGATGTACAGATATAAACAGATGATGGATGGATTGATGTATAGTTCAGAGGTTCAGGGTCGTGACCCCTGTAGTTTCTCTCATTCTGTGGCCTTGACTTTTTCAGCGAGTTTTACCAGCTCTTGAATCAACAGAGCCAAAGTAAACAGGCCTGCAGTGCTGCTTTATAGTGTGTGTGTGTGGTGTGTGTGTGTGTGTTTTTTAAACCAAAACAAGGAAAATGTATCCGGATTAATGTAGATGTAGCCAGACTGTGAATGCTGATCTGACAAAGTTTAACAGCTTAAAGTCTTTTAAGTTTGAAGCTCATATATGTCTTTATATTCTGTGTTAGTAAGCTATTGTTGTTGTGCTCTGTTGGATGGATGGATGGATGGATGGATGGATGGATGGATGGATGGATGGATGGATGGATGATGGATGGACAGATATAAACAGGATGGATGGGTGGATGGATGGACGGACAGATATAAACAGGATGGATGGTTGGATGATGGATGGACAGATATAAACAGAGGATGGTTGGATGATGGATGGACAGATATAAACAGAGGATGGTTGGATGGATGGATGGATGGATGGACCGATATAAACAGAGGATGGTTGGATGGATGGATGGATGGACAGATATAAACAGAGGATGGTTGGATGATGGATGGACAGATATAAACAGAGGATGGTTGGATGGATGGATGGATGGACAGATATAAACAGAGGATGGTTGGATGATGGATGGACAGATATAAACAGGATGGATGGATGGATGGATGGACAGATATAAACAGATGATGGATGGATGGATGGATGGATGGATGGATGGATGGATGGACAGATATAAACAGGATGGATGGATGGATGGACGGACAGATATAAACAGGATGATGGATGGATGGATGGACAGATATAAACAGAGGATGGTTGGATGGATGGATGGACAGATATAAACAGAGGATGGTTGGATGGATGGATGGACAGATATAAACAGGATGGATGGATGGATGGATGGATGGATGGACAGATATAAACAGAGGATGGTTGGATGATGGATGGACAGATATAAACAGAGGATGGTTGGATGGATGGATGGATGGATGGACAGATATAAACAGAGGATGGTTGGATGATGGATGGACAGATATAAACAGAGGATGGTTGGATGGATGGATGGACAGATGTAAACAGAGGATGGTTGGATGGATGGATGGACAGATATAAACAGAGGATGGTTGGATGGATGGATGGACAGATATAAACAGAGGATGGTTGGATGATGGATGGACAGATATAAACAGAGGATGGTTGGATGGATGGATGGACAGATATAAACAGAGGATGGTTGGATGATGGATGGACAGATATAAACAGAGGATGGTTGGATGGATGGATGGATGGATGGATGGACAGATATAAACAGAGGATGGATGGATGGATGGATGGACAGATATAAACAGAGGATGGTTGGATGATGGATAGACAGATATAAACAGAGGATGGTTTGGATGGATGGATGGACAGATGTAAACAGAGGATGGATGGATGGATGGATGGATGGACAGATGTAAACAGAGGATGGATGGATGGATGGATGGACAGATGTAAACAGAGGATGGATGGATGGATGGATGGACAGATGTAAACAGAGGATGGATGGATGGACAGATGTAAACAGAGGATGGATGGATGGATGGATGGATGGATGGATGGATGGATGGATGGATGGATGGATGGATGGATGGACAGATATAAACAGAGGATGGATGGATGGACAGATATAAACAGGATGGATGGATGGATGGATGGATGGATGGACAGATATAAACAGGATGGATGGATGGTTGGATGGATGGATATAAACAGAGGATGGATGGATGGATGGATGGACAGATATAAACAGGATGGATGGATGGATGGATGGATGGATGGATGGATGGACAGATATAAACAGATGATGGATGGATGGATGGACAGATATAAACAGAGGATGGTTGGATGGATGGATGGACAGATATAAACAGGATGGATGGATGGATGGATGGACAGATATAAACAGGATGGATGGATGGATGGATATAAACAGAGGATGGATGGATGGATGGATGGACAGATATAAACAGGATGGATGGATGGATGGATGGATGGACAGATATAAACAGGATGGATGGATGGATGGATGGATATAAACAGTGGATGGATGGATGGATGGATGGATGGACAGATATAAACAGGATGGATGGATGGATGGATGGATGGATGGATGGATGGATGGATGGATGGACAGATATAAACAGATGATGGATGGATGGATGGACAGATATAAACAGAGGATGGATGGATGGATGGATGGATGGACAGATATAAACAGGATGGATGGATGGACAGATATAAACAGATGATGGTTGGATGGATGGATGGACAGATATAAACAGAGGATGGATGGATGGATGGACAGATATAAACAGAGGATGGATGGATGGATGGACAGATATAAACAGAGGATGGATGGATGGATGGATGGACAGATATAAACAGGATGGATGGATGGATGGATGGATGGATGGATGGATGGACAGATATAAACAGATGATGGATGGATGGATGGATGGATGGACAGATATAAACAGAGGATGGTTGGATGGATGGATGGACAGATATAAACAGGATGGATGGATGGATGGACAGATATAAACAGGATGGATGGATGGATGGATGGATGGATGGATGGACAGATATAAACAGATGATGGATGGATGGATGGATGGACAGATATAAACAGAGGATGGTTGGATGATGGATGGACAGATATAAACAGAGGATGGTTGGATGGATGGATGGATGGACAGATATAAACAGATGATGGATGGATGGATGGATGGATGGATGGATGGATGGATGGATGGATGGACGGATATAAACAGGATGGATGGATGGGTGGATGGATGGACGGACGGACGGACAGATATAAACAGGATGGATGGATGGATGGATGGATGGATGGATGGATGGATGGACAGATATAAACAGAGGATGGTTGGATGGATGGATGGATGGACAGATATAAACAGATGATGGATGGATGGATGGATGGATGGATGGATGGATGGATGGACAGATATAAACAGAGGATGGTTGGATGGATGGATGTACAGATATAAACAGGATGGATGGATGGACAGATATAAACAGATGATGGATGGATGGATGGATGGATGGATGGATGGATGGATGTACAGATATAAACAGATGATGGATGGATTGATGTATAGTTCAGAGGTTCAGGGTCGTGACCCCTGTAGTTTCTCTCATTCTGTGGCCTTGACTTTTTCAGCGAGTTTTACCAGCTCTTGAATCAACAGAGCCAAAGTAAACAGGCCTGCAGTGCTGCTTTATAGTGTTGTGTGTGTGTGTGTTGTGTGTGTGTGTTTTTTAAACCAAAACAAGGAAAATGTATCCGGATTAATGTAGATGTAGCCAGACTGTGAATGCTGATCTGACAAAGTTTAACAGCTTAAAGTCTTTTAAGTTTGAAGCTCATATATGTCTTTATATTCTGTGTTAGTAAGCTATTGTTGTTGTGCTCTGTTGGATGGATGGATGGATGGATGGATGGATGGATGGATGATGGATGGATGGATGGATGGATGATGGATGGACAGATATAAACAGGATGGATGGGTGGATGGATGGACGGACAGATATAAACAGGATGGATGGTTGGATGATGGATGGACAGATATAAACAGAGGATGGTTGGATGATGGATGGACAGATATAAACAGAGGATGGTTGGATGGATGGATGGATGGATGGACCGATATAAACAGAGGATGGTTGATGGATGGATGGATGGACAGATATAAACAGAGGATGGTTGGATGATGGATGGACAGATATAAACAGAGGATGGTTGGATGGATGGATGGATGGACAGATATAAACAGAGGATGGTTGGATGATGGATGGACAGATATAAACAGGATGGATGGATGGATGGATGGACAGATATAAACAGATGATGGATGGATGGATGGATGGATGGATGGATGGATGGATGGACAGATATAAAACAGGATGGATGGATGGATGGACGGACAGATATAAACAGGATGATGGATGGATGGATGGACAGATATAAACAGAGGATGGTTGGATGGATGGATGGACAGATATAAACAGAGGATGGTTGGATGGATGGATGGACAGATATAAACAGGATGGATGGATGGATGGATGGATGGATGGACAGATATAAACAGAGGATGGTTGGATGATGGATGGACAGATATAAACAGAGGATGGTTGGATGGATGGATGGATGGATGGACAGATATAAACAGAGGATGGTTGGATGATGGATGGACAGATATAAACAGAGGATGGTTGGATGGATGGATGGACAGATGTAAACAGAGGATGGTTGGATGGATGGATGGACAGATATAAACAGAGGATGGTTGGATGGATGGATGGACAGATATAAACAGAGGATGGTTGGATGATGGATGGACAGATATAAACAGAGGATGGTTGGATGGATGGATGGACAGATATAAACAGAGGATGGTTGGATGATGGATGGACAGATATAAACAGAGGATGGTTGGATGGATGGATGGATGGATGGATGGACAGATATAAACAGAGGATGGATGGATGGATGGATGGACAGATATAAACAGAGGATGGTTGGATGATGGATAGACAGATATAAACAGAGGATGGTTTGGATGGATGGATGGACAGATGTAAACAGAGGATGGATGGATGGATGGATGGATGGACAGATGTAAACAGAGGATGGATGGATGGATGGATGGACAGATGTAAACAGAGGATGGATGGATGGATGGATGGACAGATGTAAACAGAGGATGGATGGATGGACAGATGTAAACAGAGGATGGATGGATGGATGGATGGATGGATGGATGGATGGATGGATGGATGGATGGATGGATGGATGGACAGATATAAACAGAGGATGGATGGATGGACAGATATAAACAGGATGGATGGATGGATGGATGGATGGATGGACAGATATAAACAGGATGGATGGATGGTTGGATGGATGGATATAAACAGAGGATGGATGGATGGATGGATGGACAGATATAAACAGGATGGATGGATGGATGGATGGATGGATGGATGGATGGACAGATATAAACAGATGATGGATGGATGGATGGACAGATATAAACAGAGGATGGTTGGATGGATGGATGGACAGATATAAACAGGATGGATGGATGGATGGATGGACAGATATAAACAGGATGGATGGATGGATGGATATAAACAGAGGATGGATGGATGGATGGATGGACAGATATAAACAGGATGGATGGATGGATGGATGGATGGACAGATATAAACAGGATGGATGGATGGATGGATGGATATAAACAGTGGATGGATGGATGGATGGATGGATGGACAGATATAAACAGGATGGATGGATGGATGGATGGATGGATGGATGGATGGATGGATGGATGGACAGATATAAACAGATGATGGATGGATGGATGGACAGATATAAACAGAGGATGGATGGATGGATGGATGGATGGACAGATATAAACAGGATGGATGGATGGACAGATATAAACAGATGATGGTTGGATGGATGGATGGACAGATATAAACAGAGGATGGATGGATGGATGGACAGATATAAACAGAGGATGGATGGATGGATGGACAGATATAAACAGAGGATGGATGGATGGATGGATGGACAGATATAAACAGGATGGATGGATGGATGGATGGATGGATGGATGGACAGATATAAACAGATGATGGATGGATGGATGGACAGATATAAACAGAGGATGGTTGGATGGATGGATGGACAGATATAAACAGGATGGATGGATGGATGGACAGATATAAACAGGATGGATGGATGGATGGATGGATGGATGGATGGACAGATATAAACAGATGATGGATGGATGGATGGATGGACAGATATAAACAGAGGATGGTTGGATGATGGATGGACAGATATAAACAGAGGATGGTTGGATGGATGGATGGATGGACAGATATAAAACAGATGATGGATGGATGGATGGATGGATGGATGGATGGATGGATGGATGGATGGATGGATGGACGGATATAAACAGGATGGATGGATGGGTGGATGGATGACGGACGGACGGACAGATATAAACAGGATGGATGGATGGATGGATGGATGGATGGATGGATGGATGGATGGACAGATATAAACAGAGGATGGTTGGATGGATGGATGGATGGACAGATATAAACAGATGATGGATGGATGGATGGATGGATGGATGGATGGATGGATGGACAGATATAAACAGAGGATGGTTGGATGGATGGATGTACAGATATAAACAGGATGGATGGATGGACAGATATAAACAGATGATGGATGGATGGATGGATGGATGGATGGATGGATGGATGGATGTACAGATATAAACAGATGATGGATGGATTGATGTATAGTTCAGAGGTTCAGGGTCGTGACCCCTGTAGTTTCTCTCATTCTGTGGCCTTGACTTTTTCAGCGAGTTTTACCAGCTCTTGAATCAACAGAGCCAAAGTAAACAGGCCTGCAGTGCTGCTTTATAGTGTGTGTGTGTGTGTGTGTGTGTGTTTTTTAAACCAAAACAAGGAAAATGTATCCGGATTAATGTAGATGTAGCCAGACTGTGAATGCTGATCTGACAAAGTTTAACAGCTTAAAGTCTTTTAAGTTTGAAGCTCATATATGTCTTTATATTCTGTGTTAGTAAGCTATTGTTGTTGTGCTCTGTTGGATGGATGGATGGATGGATGGATGGATGGATGGATGGATGATGGATGGACAGATATAAACAGGATGGATGGGTGGATGGATGGACGGACAGATATAAACAGGATGGATGGTTGGATGATGGATGGACAGATATAAACAGAGGATGGTTGGATGATGGATGGACAGATATAAACAGAGGATGGTTGGATGGATGGATGGATGGATGGACCGATATAAACAGTGGATGGTTTGATGGATGGATGGATGGACAGATATAAACAGAGGATGGTTGGATGATGGATGGACAGATATAAACAGAGGATGGTTGGATGGATGGATGGATGGACAGATATAAACAGAGGATGGTTGGATGATGGATGGACAGATATAAACAGGATGGATGGATGGATGGATGGACAGATATAAACAGATGATGGATGGATGGATGGATGGATGGATGGATGGATGGATGGATGGATGGATGGATGGATGGATGGACAGATATAAACAGGATGGATGGATGGATGGACGGACAGATATAAACAGGATGATGGATGGATGGATGGACAGATATAAACAGATGGTTGGATGGATGGATGGACAGATATAAACAGAGGATGGTTGGATGGATGGATGGACAGATATAAACAGGATGGATGGATGGATGGATGGATGGACAGATATAAACAGAGGATGGTTGGATGATGGATGGACAGATATAAACAGAGGATGGTTGGATGGATGGATGGATGGATGGACAGATATAAACAGAGGATGGTTGGATGATGGATGGACAGATATAAACAGAGGATGGTTGGATGGATGGATGGACAGATGTAAACAGAGGATGGTTGGATGGATGGATGGACAGATATAAACAGAGGATGGTTGGATGGATGGATGGACAGATATAAACGAGGATGGTTGGATGATGGATGGACAGATATAAACAGAGGATGGTTGGATGGATGGATGGACAGATATAAACAGAGGATGGTTGGATGATGGATGGACAGATATAAACAGAGGATGGTTGGATGGATGGATGGATGGATGGATGGACAGATATAAAACAGAGGATGGATGGATGGATGGATGGACAGATATAAACAGAGGATGGTTGGATGATGGATAGACAGATATAAACAGAGGATGGTTGGATGGATGGATGGACAGATGTAAACAGAGGATGGATGGATGGATGGATGGACAGATGTAAACAGAGGATGGATGGATGGATGGATGGACAGATGTAAACAGAGGATGGATGGATGGATGGATGGATGGACAGATGTAAACAGAGGATGGATGGATGGACAGATGTAAACAGAGGATGGATGGATGGATGGATGGATGGATGGATGGATGGATGGATGGATGGATGGACAGATATAAACAGAGGATGGATGGATGGACAGATATAAACAGGATGGATGGATGGATGGATGGATGGATGGACAGATATAAACAGGATGGATGGATGGTTGGATGGATGGATATAAACAGAGGATGGATGGATGATGGATGGACAGATTAAACAGGATGGATGGAGGATGGATGGGATGGATGGATGGACAGATATAAACAGATGATGGATGGATGGATGGACAGATATAAACAGAGGATGGTTGATGGATGGATGGACAGATATAAACAGGATGGATGGAGGATGGATGGATGGACAGATTAAACAGGATGGATGGATGGATGGATATAAACAGAGGATGGATGGATGGATGGATGGACAGATATAAACAGGATGGATGGATGGATGGATGGATGGACAGATATAAACAGGATGGATGGATGGATGGATGGATATAAACAGTGGATGGATGGATGGATGGATGGATGGACAGATATAAACAGGATGGATGGATGGATGGATGGATGGATGGATGGATGGACAGATATAAACAAGATGATGGATGGATGGATGGACAGATATAAACAGATGATGGTTGGATGGATGGATGGACAGATATAAACAGAGGATGGATGGATGGATGGACAGATATAAACAGAGGATGGATGGATGGATGGACAGATATAAACAGAGGGATGGATGGATGGATGGATGGTGATGGGACAGATATAAACAGGATGGATGGATGGATGGATGGATGGATGGATGGATGGACAGATATAAACAGATGATGGATGGATGGATGGATGGACAGATATAAACAGAGGATGGTTGGATGGATGGATGGACAGATATAAACAGGATGGATGGATGGATGGATGGATGGATGATGACAGATATAAACAGATGATGGATGGATGGATGGATGGACAGATATAAACAGATGATGGATGGATGGATGGATGGACAGATATAAACAGGATGGATGGATGGATGGATGGATGGATGGATGATGGGATGGATGGACAGATATAAACAGATGATGGATGGATGGATGGATGGACAGATATAAACAGAGGATGGTTGGATGGATGGATGGACGATATAAACAGGATGGATGGATGGACAGATATAAACAGGATGGATGGATGGACAGATATAAACATGATGGATGGATGGATGGATTGATGTATAGTTCAGAGGTTCAGGGTCGTGACCCCTGTAGTTTCTCTCATTCTGTGGCCTTGACTTTTTCAGCGAGTTTTACCAGCTCTTGAATCAACAGAGCCAAAGTAAACAGGCCTGCAGTGCTGCTTTATAGGTGTGTGTGTGTGTTGTGTGTGTGTGTGTGTGTGTGTGTGTGTGTGTGTGTGTGTGTTACCCCGTCAGGACCAGATGTCACCAGTTCACCGGCCCGAACGACTACCAGTTTAACATTTGTCTTTGTGAATCCGAGTGCGAGTTGAATTGGCCACACTTGAATTCGACTCTGAATGACAGGAAGAGGAACAGCACACAATCCAGTCCAACAATGAATGAATCTTGTTGTGTGTGTGTGTGTGTGTGTGTGTGTGTGTTTTGTGTTCAGGTGGCGTCTCGGGCTGGAGTTTATGAGCTGTTGAATCAGTTGGGCTTCTCCGAGTTTGAGGACCTGAGAGACTCAACTCTCTGCCGTCTCCGTCGCCGTTGGCAACAGCAAAACCGCCACGGGCTTCCGTTCCGAGGAGAGTTCATCTGAGAAACACAGATGATAAACGTGTCTATTGAAGCGTGTAACCCAGGTGAACACCACTGTGAGGAACTGAAACATGAGTGTGAATATTCATCAGGGCTCACCTGTGGATGCTGGTTTATCCTCTATTAATGTCATTTGTGCTTATTTTCTCTTTCCGTACACAGGCATCCCACATCTACTATTAACCGATTTTTAATTTAACAGGACTCTTTTAACGTCTCGTAGGTTAGCGGGTTATTCGACGTGTGTTTGCTTGTACTCTTGTTCTTTTTTTAACATTAATGAAGACTGCAGTAACTGTGATGTTTGTTTTATAAATGAGCGTTTTTCATGATGAAGACTTTCATAATGGCAGTCTCCATTAAACTTCTTTGATAACAGGCACGCTTACTGACTGATTTGTTTTCATCGGATCTTAAAGCAATCGTTTTTTTCTTCTTCATACATTTGATATGACCGTATAGTGAGCATTATGAGAGTTATTTAAAACAAACAAAATAAAATAAATATTAACTATAAAATAAAGTAAAATTTTAAATATATTTTGTTTTCATTTTCATTAAGTTGAAGTATTCAAATAATTCAAACTAAATAAACAAAAAATAAACATTAATAAAAATCACAAAAATTATTAAAAGTAACTCAAATAAAAAAAATCTAATTCCAAATATTAAGCTATAATAGCATATCAATAAAACACAAACTTTTTCATTAAATAAAATATTAATTCAAATAAAATGTAAAAACAAATTCTCATTTTCATAAACTAATAGAATTGACAAAAACGCACAAAAAATTACTAAAACTTTAAGAATAAAATGGTGTAATTCAAAATATTAACAAAATCTCTAGCAATTATACTAAAATAACTGTTCCTATTCCAAACATACATCAATTCTGGGTTGATTAATCAATCATTTATTTTATCGGTTATAAAAAATGAAAGCATTATTATTCATATACATACGTTCCTATAAAAAAGCATGTCTCTGCATGTAAACCGCTATATGAAGATATTATACGTGTTTGGCATCTGGAGTCTCCGGGTACGCAGGAGAACATGCTTTGCATCATGGGAAGGATCAGACTCTCATTAGAGGGGCTCCAGAGGCTTGTGGTTTTTAATTGTCTGTGGAAAAGTGGACGAGACGAGCTTTAAAGGGGGTATTTCTGTGATGTCATCATGCGGTCGAGCTCGAGAGGCAAAACACATGCGGCTCGATATACAACACACACACACACACACACACACACACACACCACAGTCAACAGGCTGAGATATAAATTAATGCAGTTTTAGTCAATACTCTTCAGTGTTTCTGCTGCCATTGATAAATAATACAATAATGCCTTTTATTCATAGGTGCCTTATGAACAAGGACACCTTACAAACTGCCTAACAATCATAAAAATATACACTACCGTTCAAAACTTTGGGGTCGGTAAGATTTTTAATGTTTTTAAAAGAAGTCTCTTCTGTTCACCAAGGCTGCATTTATTTGATTAAAAATACAAAACAAACCCAGTAATATTGTGAAATATTATTTCAATGTAAATCAGCTGTTTACTATGTGAATATATAGTAAAGTGTAATTTATTCCTGTGATCAAAGCTGAATTTATCATCATTACTCCAGTCTTCAGTGTCACATGATCCTTCAGAAATCACTATAATATGATGATCTGATGCTCAAGAAACATTTATGATTATTATCACAGTTGAAAACAGTTTTGCCGCTTCATATTTTTGTGCAAACCGTGATTCATTTTTTCAGGATTCTTTGAAAGTTCAAGAGAAAAGCATTTAATTAAAAAAGAAATATTTTGCATTGTTATAAATGTCTTTACTGTCACTTTTGATCAAATTAATGCGTCCTTTCTGAAGAAAAGTATAAATTTCTTTAAAAAAAAAAAACATCGTACTGACCCCAAACTTTTGACCGGTAGTGTAAGACAAACAATAAGTCATAAAAAAAGGCAAGCATTAAAATGGGTTTAGGTTACAATTTGCATGTATTAATCGTTTTTTTATTGCCAATTTGTGAACGGCTTTTAACCGAACTTAAAAAATTTGTTCCTAGGCTGTCTATGAAAGCTTTATTTTTGTGTGAAGGATTTTTGCCGGGAAAATCAAAAATACTTGCCGTTTACGGTCCCGAGAGCCTCTCTTCCGGTCAGTGACGCATGAAACGAATGCTTATACAATGTTCAGAGAATAATGCTGAACGAGCCGTTCTGTGCTGTAATGTCAATGTCTCATGCTAAGAAAAATGATTCATTCAAACTATAGTCTGAAATATACTTTATAATCAAATTAGCAATCAGTGTTTGCAATATAGGATTGATATAAGAATTGGAGATCGGATTTATATCAGTTTTGCGGAAACACATTTATGTGACCAATGAAATCGTTTTGATTTATCAGATCTCAATCCAATCAGTAAAGACCAGGTGTAAACGGGCCGTGTTTCAAAGCTAGCTGCTATTGCTAGTCTGAAAATTACCTACCCTATCTTTAATAAAGTTGTAAAAGCTGATGTTTAAAGCCTTTATCTGTATTAGAGCTGAACCTGTGCAGTGTTTGAGTGATTCCCCAGATCATGTTTTGGATCAAACACACCATTTTCACAATCGGTTAAAAAAATCTCACAGATGCTCACTGAAGGAAAGCCTGAAGAACATGATGTTTCTAAGATAAGCAGCCACAACTAATCTGCTTCAAATCAGTGCTATTGCATTGATCTCAATCTTCCCTTTGCAACTCAATTGTCAATTACTTTGCACAATTTCCTGTGTCTGATTTATTTATTTGACTATTTTTACAAATGTGACCCTTATGTCACTGACTGCGTGTTCTGCATGTTAATAAACAAATACTGCTTCCAGCGACTTGCATGTGATTTGTTTGTCCTGTGGTTTCAGAGGAAGTGCTTCTACCACGAAAACTCCAGACTAATGTGTGTGAGAGCGTCTGCTAAAGCTCTGGGGTTTGTAAATATTTGCTGATACGAGTCAAGTAAACATCAGAGCGGCGGATTCAGCCAATGACAAAACACCTTCTCAGAGACACGTTTTGCTTTTACTATATTCATGATTCAGCTTGTATTCAGTTAACGAAATAGTTTTAGTTTAAAGGATAATTCGGGTATTTAGCACTTTGAGTCTATTTTCTAGTGTGTTTTGGATGAGCTAGAGTGGTGGACACAGAAATGTTGACGATGGATCCTGTCTCGACTTTTTGACTCTTTTAGAATCGCCTCTGAGCGCTTCAGAGTGGCTGTCTATGGGCATGCACAAACATGTGCGTAAAACAACCCAACGTTCGTTTTCAAAACTGTGACACTCACCGAGTGGTTAGTGGTGTTCGTTGATGATTAAAAACAAATATATCGGCGCAATGTATGCTTTCAATCCGTGTTATTTGCTATAGTGGAACTTAGTGGTGGGAAGTTCGGATCATTTTACTGACTCGGATCTTTTGAGCCTCGTTCAGCAAAATGAACAAATTTTTTTTCGAGTCAATCCGTTTATTTCAGCAGAATATAATTAAAATGTCATGTTAAATCGGCCAAAACATCTAGTAGCCTACTTACGAAAATGTTGATTCCATTTGAAATAAATAAATAAAAATAAACTATAATGCCAAATTATAAGAAACCGAAATGTTAACTGATTAGTTGTGTCTTAAGTTCAAGCTATTGCAGTCTGTTAGTTCAACTAAAGAGATCAACTAAACATTTCTCATTCCGGTACTGACATCATAGGGACTGACAGGGAGCAAAAGACTCGGACCCGTCCCGAACCCGAAGACTCGAGATTAACTAATAATTTCTGTCGTGACTTCATGTACCTTATGCGATGTTGCCCGCGCAAAATGAACGAATCACTCTCTGAGACAACTCGGTAGTCCCAAGTCATATTAAAGATTCGTTCAAAATGAACAAATCGCTCATGAACGACACATCACTAGTTGAACTATTTTTTCAGATACCTCACGTCACAACCATGTATAAACTTCCGCTGGATATTTGAGTCTGAAGCGTTAGCACACTCCGCTAGCGCAGTAATATCAACGAGCACTGAGTCCTCCAACAGCATCAATGGGATTTTACAAAATGCCAAATAAAACACGACAGAATCTGTATTTCGCTACGCTACTTGTTTTTAATCATCAACGAACACCACTAACCACTCGGTGAGTGTCACAGTTTTGAAAACGAACGTTGGGTTGTTTTAAGCACATGTTTGTGCATGCCCATAGACAGCCACTCTGAGGCGATTCTAAAAGAGTCAAAAAGTCGAGAACCATCGTCAACATTTCTGTGTCCACCACTCTAGCTCATCCAAAACACACTAGAAAATAGACTCAAAGTGCTAAATACCGGAATTATCCTTTAATAACACCAACTCTTGTTCTAAAACGCACGTTAGCTGTTTGAGAAGATCAGAAGCGTGTGCTGAGAGTGGATGGAGTCCGTCTGAGGGAAACACAGGCTTGTTCTCCTGCTGTGGGCTTTGAAACACTGATACTCCAGATCTCTGATTATCTGCAGGTACGGAAGTTGTTAGGGGTTTAATCACATTGTGAGCCCTCTTAGATTAATGAAAATGAAACCAGAGCGCCTCAGATTAAAGCGGCTCAGTGCCAGACGCCGCAGAGGAGAGTTTATCCTCAAACTCCGGTTAACCTCACGTGTCTTTCTGTGTCTCCAAGAGTTAGGATGGGCAGAGTCTTAAAGAGACAGTTTAGCCTTAAATGTAAACTCTGTCAGTAATTACTCTCCCTCATGTTGTTCAACCCCGTAAGTCTTTCGTTCGTCTTCGGAACACAAATGAAGATATTTGTGATTAAAACTGAGAGCTGGGTCACTCCTCCATAGGCTTCTAAGGGATTAAAACTTGCCGGCCCAGAAAAGTTATTAAAGAAATCGTGTGACGTACAACACAGAAGCGCTGCGCTGTTACACTACGTGAATTATCTCGAGGCCAACAGAGAAGGAAATGAAGGCCCTGTCCACACTAATACGTTTTCATTTGAAAACGTATATTTTTTTCTCCGTTTTGGCCTTCCGTCCACACTGAAACGGCGTTTTAAGTCAACAAAAACGTAGCTTTTGGAAAACGCTCTCCAAAGTGGATAAATTTGAAAACGCCGTTTTCGCGTTGTAGTGTGGACTATGAAGCCGGAGGTATTTGAAAACGATGACGTAAGTTTAGTCATGTGATCCATGTTGTACCAATAGATATTCATGTTTACCGGTATTGTGCCTGTTAATTATGTGCGATTCACTTTTACAATGTTGCTAAAATATGTTACTTTCCACACTCTTCATATCACAGTAGCCTACTGCAAAGATGACAGAAAATGTACTCACATTTGCTGTCCTGCGTCAATACAGGAGAGCAGTCGCATTTTAGACCAAACATATGGTGACTGAGTGCGACCTGGACGCATCAGTGAATGGTGAGATATTTTGCTAAATAAAATTATCATGTTAGAAGAATTGCGCGATACCTTTCTTTATTTTTCCATCTGTATCATCTCAGTGAGCTTTTGTGAGGTTTCACGCATGCGCAGTAAGGTGAATTTATAAGTTTCTCATCCACACTGAAACGTCTGAAAACGCCTGAAAACGCTAGTGTGGACGGAGAGCGTTTTTAAACGAAAACTCCGTTTTCAAATTTATCCGGATTAATGTAGACGTAGCCGAAGAGTTGAAAAAGTCAAAAAAAAGTATTCTCGTCGTTTGATAAACTTAAGATTGAGCCACTGTAGTCACTTGGACTATTTTAACGATTTCTTTAATAACTTTTCTGGGACTTTTTCTGGACTTTGTGTTTTTGCTTCAAGACAAATCATGTGTAAATTCATAAGTCGACAGCATTGCTGAGTATTTTCTGCTTAAAACTGCAGTGAACCAAAGACAGTCTCAAAAACACTGAAATCGCTGGTGTTTCTGACGTTACAAACTACAGTAACCAATCAGATCAACGTGTGATCATCAACCAGTGGATCTCTGAGTGAGTGAGTGAGTGGAGGCGGGGCTCATTTGCATATTCATAGAACCACGTATACTTAATGAGGCAAGGGTGTCGAGTTACATTCAAGTATTACATCCAAATATACAAATATACATCCAAATATTCTTCATACAGTGACTACCAGTAAAATTTATAAAAATTTGGGACCAAAATTTATCCAGTCACTTTGAGCTGATCACTGAAGTGTTTTTTCTTTAATAACTAATGCTCTTTTTACACACAGACTGAACAACATGAAGCATTGCTGGGTCACTGGTTGAGCTAAACTGGTATTATCTAATTGTGTAGTTAAATTTAACAGCTGACAGATATTCAACATAATTCATGTGTGAGAGTCTAACAGAAGGACGGATAAAACCACTGAAATATCCACTCAGTTCATAACTCTGTATTTTATTACCACTTTCTAAACTATAGTGAATAAACTGTGATAATGTGAGAAATAAATGATGGTTTGACTGTATGTCAGCATTGAACACTTCCTGAAAGTACTGAAATGTCACTCTGTTCTTTATCAGAATCATTTTGTTTTTGTTCCAGAGTTGAATCTTCAGTCTTCTAACTAACATGTCTCTCAGGATCAGGAGTGTGTGTGTGTGTGTGTGTGTGTGTGTGTGTGTGTGTGTGTGTGTGTGTGTGTGTGTGTGTGTGTGTGTGTGTGTGTGTGTGTGTGTGTGTGTGTGTGTGTGTGTGTGTGTGTGTGTGTGTGTGTGTGTGTGTGTGTGTGTGTGTGTGTGTGTGTGTGTGAGATATGGCGGCCAGCTCTTTGAAAACTCTTCCAGATCCTGAGATCTTCTCCAAGCTGAAACTGGAGCCGGCGCTTCAGCGAGACGAGAACAAGAGGAGCTTTGAGAGTCGAGCGGCGCTGGATTGTGTTCCTGAACTTCAGTGATCATTAAAGCTTCTTCTGTCACACTTTCACATTCACTCCTTTAGAGAAACACGTTCATCTGCTACCAGAGATCATCTGCAGCTTTAATGGGTCACGGTATAAAACACTTCATCACGCCGGCTCACTTTCCGGGTTACAGAACCAGGATCTGCTCCTTATTAAGTGAAAAAATAACTCATTTAAAAGGTCAGTTTGTTCAGTCAAATCAACTCGGTGTCACTTTAGCTTCATTAACATAATTACTTTACATAATTGAGTCATTCTCCGGAAATACAGCCATTTTTGTGCTTAAATTAACTTATTTCATATTAACTGTATACTGTAAACATTATACAAAAGTTGTTAATAAAGCATTGGAATATGTTTCATATCATGCTTACACTTTTTGAGTAGTTTGGTTATTTAATTATTAGAAAAATAATGCACTCCTGAGGTGGTGATGCCGTTACACCTTGCGTGTGCATAATTTTTAGTAATTCAACGGCCCGGACTCAATTATTCCGCTTATACTACTGTTACCACAAATGATGTATTTTAAGACATTTGTCAGGTTTTTATCTTTAAAACACTCTTGTTTGCAGGACTAATTTCTCACGCATCTAATCCCACGCCTCCGTTGCTGATTCCAAAACGTCATTATAGAGCTTGAGACCGAGGATTGAGCCACTGATAGCAGATATTAATGCAGTTATTAGAGAGAGAGAGAGAGAGAGAGAGAGAGAGAGAGAGAGAGATATATTAAGTGTGTGTGGATTACCTTCATGTGTGTGTCTCGCAGCAGCGTCTCTACTAATAGTGAAACTGTAAGTTTATCTGCTTCAAGAACAGCGCTGGTATTGCCTCAATAATGAGGAATGTCATGAAGTTTTTAAGTCGTTAAACTATTTTACTGATAAAATGGTCCGAGCGGCGCTGACAACATGTTTCTGCACGAGTGACTGTGTGTCTGTGTACTGTGTGTGTGGGTTTGAACGGGAGAAAAAGGATCTGCTTTCTGTACAAAACATCATTTTGTGGTTAAAACATGGAAATAATGTCTTTTTTTATCCTATTGTTTCTTATATTTATTCGCTTTATCAGTGTCGTTGTGGGTTTTGGTTCTTTTGTTGTTGTCGACTGTAAAGACCTTTAAAATAACTGTAATTATTTGGCGCAGTGATATGGAGCTGTGATGCGGTCCAAACCTGCTGGAACTACTTTAGCCGTGCGTTACATCTTATGTTCGTCAGCCAATCAGATTCAAGCATTCAACTGCCAATCAGATTCAAGCATTCAACAGCCTAGTCTAAATTCTGTTGGCACATATCCTAACTTTTAGGAAATTATGTTTAAACTTCGTGAGGTCACTTTTCAAGGGAGTAAAATCACTCTTCAGTATTTCTTTTGATAGTTTAATAACTCAAATGTTGATAGCAAATATGAATATTGGGTGAATATTGACGTTGATCAAAATGCACAAATCAGTTTGATAATGTCAGCATTTCAAAAGATGGATCAAATATAAAAATGAAATTTGTCAAATTTTCTAAGTAATTCAATAATCAGATTATAATTAATAAAGTTGAAGTATCTGAGTAAATTACTGAGCAATAAATCTGTTGAACAAAATGAACATATTCATGTTTAAAGTTACAGAGAGCCTGAACAATGAATGTGGATATGAATGATAATAATATTCAGCTTCATGTGTGAAATATCTGAAGCCGCTCGTGACTGAGACTTGAGTGAAGATGGTGTGTGATTGAGTTTCTCCTGGATCCATCATGAAGAGAGAAGCGAATTAAAGCTCTCGAGGGCCGCTGAAGTGTTTCATTACTGACGAACACTAGGCTAATAATCATATTACAGATATTACAGATGTGACAACGTGGCTTTTGGATCCCATTGACTTTCATTACAAGAACCATCGACATGAGTAAATTATGACAAAATATCCATTTTTGGTTGGACTATTACTTTAACAAAGTCTTCAAATGAGTTTAAAAATCAATGAAATGCAAAGTTTGTTTGGGCCTTTATCTCTGAATCCTCATACAGCGTTAAAGGTTGAATAATTGTTCAGCAGAATAAAGGGCTTTTTATCATGTAACATTTTTATGCTGCATAATCATTGTCAAAATATTAGTTAACTTCATAATTGTCCCATAGTGAATGATAAAAAGCCCTTTATTCTGGTGACCAATCATATACAAGACATAATTTCTCTGCTTCACATACAACCCATATATACAGTGTGTGATCTTTTGTTCTGTGAATGTAATTTGATGCTTGTCTATATTGGCTCTGTATTCATATTGTGACTAATAAACACCTGGTGATTGTTTACATGCTTATAATAAGTAGTTATGGCAGTAATGCTGCGACTAAGAGTTTTCACAGAGAGGATCACATGTCAACTTCTGGCTCAACCAATGATGTGAGTTTGGGGGCGGGACTATCAGTTTGACGGACCAATCACAGACAGAGTGTTTGGGGAATCCAGTTTTGAAAAGTTTTGCATTTTCATTTAGTGATGCCAAACACACTGAACCAGACCGAGTCTGAATCACATAAACTTTAATATCATTCACACGATCAAGAAGCAGATTTGACTTCATCTCTGCAAAGCCTGACAAATTAAATAATAGTCAGAAAAAAATATATATTTTTTAAGGGAACAGTTTTTTAAACCATTAGACAAAATATTTAAACAATTTTAAAAAAAAAAGTTGCATATGTGTTTTTTGTTGACTATATTTGATCCATCAGGCTTTTATGGCTCATTTAAAGTGAGAATAATGAGGAAAAACACCTCAGATTTATTCAGAGGCCCAAAATCAGCAAAAATATGGTGAACAAACAAAAAGTAATGAAATTCTGATGCTTGTAATGTGGAAAACAATGAGATCTTTATAACAGTTTACGTAAAATTATATAAATATCGCCAATAATATGTCTTAGTAAGATAAATGCTCAGTTTTATGACCAAAGCTCTGTAGTTTTAAAACATATGAAATAGACGATTGAGAGATGAACTAATAAACCTTCCTCAAAAGCCTGATGATCATATTTGACACTCATGATTTTTCTATGAAATGATGTTTGGATAATCAAGTAAATCTGCTTCAGTCCAGTAAGAGTTCATCGTGAAATCTGAAAGTTATTCTTAATTTTACTTAATTAAAACCAGTAAAGATTTCACAGCAATATAGGCATGAAGTAAATTGTGTGACAGTTTTTCAGCAAATTCTTTTAAAGGCCTTAGAAATGTGCATATCAAATATTATAAAGTATAGGCGGTTATTTAACTTTTGAAATGTTTTGTCTTTCTGTAAGTCAAAGGTGATTTAGCCTATACTGCAAATCTAGTATAAAAGTATCATAAGAGTTGTGGTGCGACTGATACGGTATAAATCATCATCCACTTTTCCAGAAATAAACTATCATGAGATGGAAGGACACGAGGGTCAGTCAATGATGACAACATGTTCATTTTGGCTGAACTATTCCTTTAATGAATGACTAACATAAAACCACCCAACGAGGCTTCTGACTGTTTGTGCTGGACAAGACAATCCATGTGTGTGTGGCGTGCGTGCGTGCGTGCGTGCGTGTGTGTGTGTGTTGTGTGTGTGTGTGTGTGTGTGTTGTGTGTGTGGTGTGTGTGTGTGTGTGTGTGTGTGTGTGTGTGAGACTCAGTCCAGCTGGAACAAGATGATTGTGTCTTGAGCTTCTTAACGAGACCAGTTCACTTCTGAGTCAGACCTCCAGCATCCGCTTCATGAGCTCTGTCAAGGTGTGTGTGTGTGTGTGTGTGTGTGTGTGTGTGTGTGTGTGTGTGTGTGTGTGTGTGTGTGTGTGTGTGTGTGTGTGTGTGTGTGTGTGTGTGTGTGTGGTGTGTGTGTGGGGAAAGGCTGATTGCATGTGAAGAAGGACACATGGACACGACCTCGACCTCTAACAAGCAGAGGTGTGTATGTGGATAGTGTTACTGGATGCTTCTCGTAAATTGACTGATTATCGTCATCCAGTCTTTTTATCGAAAAATTGCCGACTTTTAGGCTCCTGGAGAGTTTATCTTTCTGTTCTATCACGAACCATCTATGCATCACAGCTAATTTATTCATAACATGCTAATTACCAGCAGTGGAGCGCCTGCATCCTCGTCCAGTAGGGGGAGCTGCACTTCAAACTCTCTTAAATGATTTTAACTCTTTATTCCAGGGGTCACACTCACTGTAAATACAGTAAATATCATTTACTTACATCATGATTCCAAATCCACTGAGCACTAAATTACTTTCCATTGAAACTCGTTTTCTCCTATGCATTTAGTCAATGCTTAGAAATCAATTTCAAACAAATTTTGCCCCCCAAAAAGTCCATTAACAGTGTCATACAGTAAATAAAACCTATTGTCATTTTTCTTTTTGCATTCATTTCGACCCCAAACAAACAGACATACAAAAAAGTGAAATACATACAAACAAACAAATAAATAAATAATTTCATGCAAAAAAACAACAACAAATAATTTACCATCTCCAACGTGCGTTCATGAGAGCACCACATGTATTGAGCGGATGTTGTTGCTGAACACGTGTCTGAGATTAATATTTTGTAAATAAGGTGGTAAATTGTGTATTTTTGCAAAAACAAAGCTCGCATCGCTTCATAAAATTGAGGTTAAACCACTTGAGTGAAATGGAGATGGAGTACTGATGTCTTTACTTTCTGGGGCTTGAAAGTAGTAGTTGCGTAGACTGTCAATAGTCTTCGTTTGTGTTCTGAAGGTTTAGACTAGAGCAACATGAGAAATAATAATGACAGAATTTTCATTTTTAGGTGAACTTACCCTTTAAGACTCTGCATTTCAAACTTTGTAACTTGGAATATAGTGCGTACTGTTTTTATGACTTGCTTTATGGAAACTAAGCGTGCATAATAAATGACAGAACTTTCGTTTTTGTGTGAACTGTCCCTTTAAATGCCTTTTTCAAAAGTTGCCTTTTTCCCTCCGCAGTGTAAATGCGCGAAAGAGTTGAACAAAAGCACTTTCCAATGCATTAAACTACTTTCAGCCATTGAGTTCCCTCTGATCGAAAGCACATTTGCCCATTAAAGCCGCGTTTTTCCACGTGTCGCTCGAGCTGTCGTCAGTGATGGGACGTCCCGTGTGAGTCTGAGTCCAGTCCATCAGAACTCTCGGTGACACTCGCAATGCTCTGCAGTTCGTCGCAACTTTCTCAAACACACTGTTCCTCATGAAACGCGTCCAGGAGGAGAGTTTACAGTCGACTTCCAGAAGAAAAGTTTCGTGCATTGGCAGCTATGGATTATATGTATCTATTCATGTACTGTACGATAAACCTCTTATTTCTGGACTATAGACAGGCTGCACAACCTCAGGGTAAGAGAAGCTGATTTATGCGACTTTATCTGTGTTTTTCAGTGTGGACAGTGATATTCCACAGCTGGATGTTCTTCACGAGAAAGTGAACTTTTAGCGAGTTAAAAACAAAGAACTCTGCGTGCATGCGAAGTTATGCATGCATAATCATTAATATGTCTATTTTTTATATTCATAAAACATTCCATTCCCCTTCTTTTAGTTAATTGAGCATGCATTTCATATTTATTTATTAATGTCAAGGATCTCAAGATTAATTTGTGCATGCATATTCATTCATATGTCTATAAATAGGGCAACACTTATTTTACAGTGTCATTGATACATATGGTAGTTACTATATTAATAACTATAGCTAATTTATGCATAATTGCATGCAACAAACCAAAAATTAACCTTAACCCTATAGTTGCATTAGGACATTAGTTAATTATTATTACTCAGTACTTAAATATATAAGTCACTTTAAAATAAAGTGTAGGCTAACCATAAAACGTTATAGCTTATAACATTACAACTTTTTATATTCATTAATTTCCCCTTCTTTTAGTTAACTGATCATGCATTTCATATTTATTTATTTATTTTAATTTTGCATGTTGCCCGCTCATTTTTACATAAGTATCCCCATGCAATCTTCTGTCGGTAATAAAGTCCTGTTTGTTTCTGTCAGGGAATCTGTCCGGTAAGTTGAGTGAATTCGGCCTGATGGTTCCGTTCAGCACGGACGCGCGCGGCCGGTTCGTGTCTCACGTGCTCTCCGCGAGAGCGTCATCATCCGGGAGGAAACGCGTCCCGCGCGACGCGCCCGTGACGCCTCGCGAGGCCCTGAACGCGCAGCAGCTGTTCTTCAACGTCACGGTGTTCGGGAAGGAGCTGCACTTGCGGCTGAGGGCCAACAGGAGACTCGTGGCCCCCGGAGCTTTCGCTCAGTGGCAGGAGGATTTCGCGGAGCAGGCCAAAGAGCGCATGCTCGGAGACTGTGTGTTTACCGGGGATGTAACGGACATGCCGAAGGCCTCAGTGGCCATCAGTAACTGTGACGGACTGGTAAGTAACAAAACCAGTGAGATGAGGCCAACCTCGGCCTTCAGAAGTGTGTGTGTGCAGCTTTGACTCAGAACCCAGCGAGATGCAAACTTACTGCTTTTTTGTGCATAAATTGATGTGGAGATTTTTTTAAAGGCAAGGGTAAAAGTTTAACTAATCAATATCACCATGCATTATTTAAATATGCAAATCAGGCATTCTCTAATTAAATATGCACTCATTTGCACAGTTTCATAACAGAAATTTGAACATTGGGTCAAGCCAGGTTGAAAATTCTTCTACATATTTTGGTGGGTTGAAGGTCAATACAAAAGATTTTTTTTAAAAAACAACCTATATATATATATATATAGGTTTCCCCATTTCTATCATGAATTTTGAACAAAACTCGTTCTTGTCTTAGGACACCTTTCATGAACTTTTTTGATACAATGTTGACTACTGTAGATAGGAATAAAACAAAAGTGCGGCTGAAGTGGAGATTTCTAACAATTTTTTTTAAAGATATGTATTGTAATTTGGTGCAACTACTTTTAATTGTGCATTGTCCCTGTAAAAATAAACAATAAAGTAAAGTTATTAAAGTCTACAGATACAAATAGATAAAGTGCAATAAAATAAATATGTTTTCTTTTCTCTAGCCTGAAACAACATATGAAATGACATATCGCCAAAATCTCAAAATTGACCAATGCATGAAAAAAACATGCACTTAATTTTGGCCATCATAATAGCATAAAGCTTTTTTGGGCATCATAGTTGCTCTCCAAACATAGACAGATGTTTTATGCATGTTCAGCATATGGCATCATAAGAGGGCTCCAAATATGGACAGTATTTGAAAGTTTTCAGAAGTGAAGATGCCAGGTTTGCAGCTCACTGAGTTTTGGGACACAGCCAGCGATGCATCCAGCAGTGCGACTGTATTCATTATAATGGCGCACTCAAACTGTTGTATAAATCTGAGTTTACTGATTATCTGCTGCCCTCCGGACATGTTCAACTGTCAAATGGCTGTAGTCTCCAATCTTTCCAGCGCTTACGTAAGATTCACATGCCCACCAGCGCTGGCCATACTTTCACTTTCCGGGTTTGTCAAACTAATGATGTCAGTCTGTACCTCTAAAGTCCTTATCCGAGGGTCACATTACACAAATGTACTCAGAGTTAATTTGGCAGCTGAAACATAATCAGTTCTGTGTAACAGTCAACATACTGTCCGAACAGGAACTAGAAAGAAGATTCTGGCGTCTGCCTTGTTTTGTTCTCTTATGGAAACTTTCTGTCTTGAGGATTTGATTCAAACCATCCTAAATCTCCCCAAACCCCTGATGCATGGATTCAGTTAACTCTTCTGACCCTTAAACCAGAGTACACCCTTGATAGTGGTCATTCCTCAGTGCACAAGTCTCATATCAAAACACAGACTGAAAGAAAGCAGCCGCCGGTCTCGCAAACTCAGTTATGTGTGTGGAAGATTATTTCCAATACAGAATAAAACTTTAAAAAGGCAACTTTTTATCTCCCAATTGACATTTTTCAGTTGGCAGTTCATATCTCACTATTCAGACTTTTTTTCTCTCAGAAATGTGAGTTTACAACTTGCAGTTGTACTGTTCTTTCCTCAGAATTCTGTCAGGAAAAAAAAATCTGAATTATTACAAGATGTAAACTGCGAATTCTGGGGGGAAAAAAGTCACAATTGTGTGATGTAAACTCAGAATTCAGAGAAAAAGTCATAATTTTGAGATATAAATTTAGAATACCGAGAAAATAGTCGTAATTCGAGATGTAAACTCAGAATTCTGAGGAAAAAAGTCATAATTGCGAGATATAAACTCAGAATTCCGAGAAAAAAAGTCAAAATTGTGAGATGTAAACTCAGAATCCTGAGAAAATAGTCATAAATCGAGATGTAAACTCAGAATTGAGAAAAAAAATGATAATTTTGAGATATAAACTCAGAATTCCGAGAAAAAAAGTCACAATTTTGAGATGTAAACTCAGAATCCCAAGAAAATAGTCATAAATCGAGATATATACTCAGAATTCCGAGAAAATGTCATAATTTTGAGATATAAACTCAGAATTCCGAGAAAAAAGTCATAATTTTAAGATATAAACTCAGAATTCCGAGAAAAAAATTCATAATTGTGGAAAAAAGTCAGAATTTTGAGATATAAACTAAGAATTCTGAGAATAAAAGTCATAATTTTGAGATATAAACTCAGATTTCTGGAAAAAAGTCAGAATTTTGAGATATAAAGTAAGAATTCTGAGAATAAAAGTCATAATTTTGAGATATAAACTCAGAATTCCGAGAAAAAAAGTCACAATTTTGAGATGTAAACTCAGAATCCCGAGAAAATAGTCATAAATCGAGATATAAACTCAGAATTCTGGAAAAAAGTCATAATTTTCAGGTATTTCCGAGAAAAAAATGCACAATTTTGAGATATAAACTCAGAATTCCGAGAAAAAAGTCACAATTTTGAGATATAAACTAAGAAATCCGAGAAAAAAAGTAACAATTTTGAGATATAAACTCATAAAAAAAGTCCTAAAAAGTAAATAAGAAGTCACAATTACCTTATTATATTCTTATTTTGTGGTGGAAATAAGCTTCCATATGTATGTTTTTCTAACAACATTCTGCTAACATTCCCATTAAGTTATAAAAACGTTATTTCTGAATGTTCTGTCAACGCTCAGAACATTATGGGAACGTTACTTTTGAACGTTCTGAAACAAGTCGTAAAACGTTTGGGGAATGTCCAAATAAAATGTTGCCAAAAATTGTCCCACTAATGATGTATAAATAACAGGTTTGTGCTAACGTTTACGAGAACATCGTTAAAGACCAGATATTAATGTTACAGGACGAAGGTTTGCTCATAACTGAGAGCGTTCGCAGTTGTGCTTGTGTTGTTGTTGTTGTCACACGCCGCTCAACACACTCCAGCACTTCAGTGACAGAACGTGTGTGTGTGTGTGTGTGTGTGTGTCGTCCTCACTGTTATTAGTTTAATCAAAGAGCTCGAGGAGGCAGTGAAAACTGCTGTGTTTTTCCAGGGAAACCCGATCCCGTCACAGCAGTGATTTCCTCGAGGAACACAGCGCCTCTGTCCCGCCAGCACGTTCACACAATGAGATCTTTCATTACGCCACATCGATTACTCGCTTAGGTAATGAGTGTCAGGACAATGCCACGCTGTCTCCTGCGCCGCCGTCCCGGACCGGACCCGAACACAACAAGTTCTGTGCAGGAGGATATAGTTTAGGGACGGGACGAGGCCTAAAGCAGAAGCCATTATTTGTGTGCAACTGCATTCACAGTTTATGATGTGCAAGCTTGAAATATTCAAGATTACTCCGCTAAAAAGTTAACCTGGTGTGGAAAAGGACAGTAAGGTACAGTAGTGTGAGTGTATTTTCAACAAGCATGACAATGCCAAACATAGCTAATGCATCATGAAAATATGGACAAGATCACAGTTCATATAATTAACTTCCATTCGTTAATCACATTATGCACAATATATGCACAATATACATACTTGTAGGGGTGTGCATTGGCACTGCCCTCACAATTCGATCCGATTACGATTCACCAGGTAACGATTCGATTCAATTCGATTCTACGATGCATTGCGATGCATCAAAATTCTACTGCACACAACAAGGCACATTTTTCATCAGTCATGAGGCAATACAAGCATATTAAACAACAGATTTTATTGGCTGCTATTATAACTCCTGTATCTTTGACATCAATGTCATTAAATTAAATAAAATTGATTGGTACAGGGTATTAAATATGGCATTTTCAAACGTCATCTCCCTCCACCTCAGCCATCTTTATTGTTGTTATTATGCCCCCGGAAGTAATTGAAACTTCAAAACTTTATTGTCCAAGGCCAGAAAATAAACAGTGAAATAATCGATTATGGCACTTTGCCGCATCGATGCTGAATTGTGCATTTCCCGCATTGCGATGCATTGCCGAATCGATTATTGTTGACACCACTACATACTTGTGTCAATTAGAGCCATGCATTGGGTTCTGTGTGCATATAATATGTGTATGACCTGCTTTATTCTTCTTTATGTGCACATGCAACAGAGCTCAATGTGCCGAATACTGCATCCCACAATGCAACACTCTTGATTTGACCTTTAAGTGTGATTAACGAATGGAAGTTAGTTAAATGAATTGATTCATGCTTATTTTGGGATATCACATTAGAAACACTGAATGGAAACACCAAGATGTGCATAAATTCTAAAAATAAGCATAAAAAACGTACAGTAGGCGCCAAATTGAGGTAGATCGTTCTTTTTTTCAATAAGATATGAGCATAAACTTAGATGGAAACACATTTTCCTGATAAATCGCTGGATGTGCCTCAGCGTCAGCTGTGATTGGGTAACTGGACTAAGCAGCGGACCAATCACATCGCAGCATCTCTAATGTTGGTTTGTCGAAGTGTGTGATCTGAATGATTGGGTTTAATTCCTCCAGAAGTGTCTCACACACACGAGTGTGTTCCCGAACACCAGCATCCGAACGCTAGAGAACATGACAGTGTTTATTGTGTTTCGATACGCTCTAAAACACTCGTTTATGATGGAGGGAAAGACAGCCACAGTCTTTTCCCTGATTCAAGCAACTTCCATCTTTATTACAGATATTTGCACTAATTTCCCAGGAAGTGACGATTTTGCCGTCGGTGTATGAATGAGTGAGTGAATGGGTGAATGTGAGGCAATGTAATGCGCTTTGGTGGCCATTGGGTCTGTGAAAGCGCTATATAAATGCAGTCCATTTACCATTTTACCATTTACCATTTTTGTTGACGATTTTGTTCACATGTGATGGAAATGGTGATTTATTTGTAAATGTTATGTAATATTCCAGTTTTACACATAAGTTCAGCTCACACCTTTGGATGGAAACGTATCTATTTTTACAGATTGGATTTCAGAAATGTAATGTAACTGTTTTAATTCAAGAAGTGGAATATACGTTCAGAAGTAAACAAGCGCGTAATGAGGTCATCATGTGACAACAATGTAGCGTATACTACTTTTCAAAATGCTTATGGTTACACATAATGTTTCACAAGGGTTTTGTACTGTGCACATCTAGCCTGGGAAAACCCAGACAACTTCCGGCAAATTTAGATTTGCTCTGCAAGTTAGTCTGGCAAAGAGCTCATTCAAGCCCATGTCCAATCCGTCGAAATCAAGGCACCAGTCAGAAACGTTGGGGTGGCTTTACACGATGACGACAGCGCAGCGACGGTGAAGCAGATTTTGTACATTACAAAGATGGAATGGAAAGTTCGAATGGTTTGAATCAGCTATCGCGTCTGTTTTAAAGGGGTCATATAATGCCATTTTTGTACAAGTTAATATGAATCTTTAGGGTCTAAATGAAAAGTTTGTAATATACTTTTATTAAAAATTCTCATTAGTTTTTTAAGAAAACACTCATTTTACCTGCTCAAAAACAGCTCTGTGTTCAGCACTCCGTTTAAGTGCATATGCCTTTAAATGATAATGAGCTTCGCTGACTCCGCCCCTCTGTTCTGTGGGCGCTGTAACACAACGCACGTGGAGTGTTAACTTGACAACAGTTGAGGGTTTATTATGGCAGCGGGATTCTCTCTGAGGACGCATCTGTGCAACCGTATCAGTTTGAACCGGAGTCGGACCCGAAACAAGATGACGCCCCGAAGAAGTTCGACAATTAAGGCTCGAACAGGACGTTTCTGAATGGTTGGTTAACAATGTCACTTTGATCTATTTTTGTATGTACTGGCAGGGTAACGTTAGAGTTGTGAGATACAAACGCTATGTGTTTAACGTTACTAATGTAAGTTATAGGTTAGTTCGTTGACAGATTTATGTTGAAAAACTTTTCTTTTTTTTTTTTGTAAATGTAGGCTTGTCAATGATGCGTGACGTTATCTCAGTGTTAGGTACAACTATCGTGACTGAAACTGACATGAGGTCATGTCATTAATGATTCTAGCAGTAGTTGAAGGATAACTAAGAATTTGCTGTATGTTTATGTTTAGTGCGGTACGAAAATGTTTTATGTTTTAAGAAAACTTTTAAGTACATCTATAGTTTTGTAACTGCATTGATATTCCTGTTAATATTCCTGTTACGTTAACACCAACGCGTTTTTCATTATAAACGTGGGATTATGAATTATATTGAGAACGTCGTAACGTTACATAGAAGACATGCCGTAATAATGCACCCTGAGTGTAAACATTAGCCACATTCGTGAAGCGTGCAAGGGATTTGCAAAGATTCATATAAAGGTTAATAAATAAAACGTTACACTCACTTCTTCTGGAGGTCCAGCAGGAACAGGAATAGTTGGTACCGATTCCTTTTTCAGTAGCAGCTTCTTAGCTAAACCTGATTTATATTGACCCTCGCCTCGTTTAAAAAGCAGTCTGGTGAGAAATGATTTGCGCAAACATGAGCGCATTGACGTTGCTCGTGGGGAATATTCCCTTCATAAACAAAACTCAGCCACTGCGTCTTCAGCGGTTCGGATTTAGGAACATTAAAATGACTGCTGTGTTCCTTATTACACCCAAGAACAGAACACCACAATCGCTTAGGCGCCATTCTGCTCCAGTGTAAACAATGACGAACTATGATTGACATCTCACTCACGAGCGAGGGCGGGTCTGTGTTGAAACGCTGCTGTCAATCAACAGTCGTGGGAGGGGCGTGCGATCTTGTGACGTCACAGGATCGAACGGCTTGATTTGAGGCAGGGGAAAACATATAAGGAGATTAAAACAAAACCACTGGATGGATTTTTATCATTATATGATGGCTGTGTACAGGCACTGCCAACACACATTTCAGTACAATCAACTTGTAAAAGTGCAAGTACCATTATATGACCCCTTTAAGCGATTTGAACGTTTTCTTTTTGTTAAAACCCGAGCAAAGAACAACACTCGAGATGTTTCTCCGTCGCTCTGCATACGTCATCTCCTTCATCGCTCTGATTGGTTTAGCTCTATCCAAATTGCACCCAGAGGCATTTGAGCGACGTCCGTTGGTGACGCCCCTTTGGAAATGATTTGTCTATGAAGCTTTGCCAGACCATAACTCAGTTACTACTGAGAATGCTCCGGTTTTAACCAGGCTAGGAAGTTGCTTGAAACTAGCCTGGTTAACGTCAGACCTCGTCTCATTGAGACTTGTGTCTGAGAATCACATGTTCATTTTCTCGTATTTGAGGCGTGTTTTACGAACGCCCAGAGCCGTTTATTAGGTGCTACGAATGTCTATCAAATGCGCCTGTACGGCAATCGTTTCAGTTATACCAGATGACGTATGTAGAGCGATAGAAATTAGACGAGGAAGAAGACGATGGGTCAGAGATTTATGTGTACACGATGGCGTTCAGCGACTATTGCCCATTAGAATTCAAGTCTGAACTTAGGACTGTTAGAACTCTAACTTGTTTTATTGATATTTTTGAGTGATTTCAGTCTAAAGCCTCTAAAGTACATTCAGATTGAAATATACCATCTACTCCAGTTTCTTTAGCACTGCAAATCATGTTTCTATTGATGAGAGACCCAGCAAATTGAGTTTCCTCATTCTTTATTGCACCTGAAGCCCACCGAGACCCGCTGTACTGGAGACATTACTGCAGTTGTTATCAGTTTAAGAAGTTGTTTACTAAATATGGCATAAAACTTCATCTTGTGCTGTGAAATGCATCAGTTTTGGCACATTCTCACTGCATACTGACACCATTGCAGACTTTTGCAACTTCCAAGGATGAAATATAATTATATTGCCATTGAAAGTGAGTTATCAGTGCTCAGGGCAGTTTATGAGTCCGTGACACGACAGGTAAACTACACATCTGCGCAAAGCTATGAGTGTGTCTGTAAGACATGAGGATCTGATCACACAACATTTACTGTGGCGCTGAAGCCCAGACACGATTATGAAAGTGTGTGAGGTGGTCCAAACGTCTCTCTGAAGTTTTGATGCATTTATTATTTAAGTTTTGGTGGTAAATATAGCAGAAAATATGGTGAAAATCACTGTGAGCCAATTAATGAACAATCTTTCGCAATATAGGCGGTTACGAGTACACAATAATGCATTGCTTTGGCTGTAACGGTGGCAAAAAGAAAAACACAATGGAACTGACTTAACTCATTACATGCAAAGTGAGATATTTCAAGCCTTTATTTGTTATAATTTTTTATGATTATGGCTTAGCTTATGAAAACCCCAAATTCAAATTTAGAATACTGTGAAAAGGTTTTCATAAGCTGTAAGCCATAATCATAAAAATTACAACAAATAAAGGCTTGAAATATCTCACTTTGCATGTAATGAGTCTATATAATATATTAGTTTCACCTTTTAGGTTGAATTACTGAAATAAATAAACTTTTGCACGATATTCAAATTTTTCGAGTTTCACCTATAAATAAATAAATAAATAAATAAATAAATAAATAAATAAATAAATAATATATATATATATATATATATATACATACATATATGTAACTGAGTTGCTCAGTAAAAAGTCTTCAGATCTGTGCTTTTGCTACATCTACAACACTGAGAACGCAGAGTGAACATTTGCTGCTTTATGATTTACAGTCTGACACATTTCAGAAAGCAGAAACACACACTATCAATGTTGGAGCAGCTAATGCATTAATGCACAAGATTTTCACATATTTTCTGTATGTTTTATGCCTCACGTTGCAATCGCAAGATGCATGAAAATGCATATATAGTCACACCAAAGATTATTCAGACCAGATATCATTTGTTATATGTTTTATATCATATAAGTGCAGGATACTATAGTTCATTTATGTAAGTGAGGAGAGCAAAATAAACTGTGACATATTATACCCAAATATTATTCATACAGTGACTACCAGTAAAGTTTATAAAAATTTGGGACCAAATATGATTGGGACACTTTGATCTGATGATGTTTTGCTGAAGTGTTTTTTTAGGGCTGGGAAAAAATTAATCGTGATTAATCGCATCCAAAATAAAAGTTTTGTTTACATAAAATATTTGTGTGTAGTGTGTATAATTATTTAGTATATATAAATACACACACATGCATGTATATATTTAAGAAAAATGTGTTATTAATATAAAAGATATGTATATGTATATATAATATAAATGATTTAGTTTTTTCTTTAATAACTAATGCTCTTTTTACACACAGACTGAACAACATGAAGCATTGCTGGGTCACTGGTTGAGCTAAACTGGTATTATCTAATTGTGTAGTTAAATTTAACAGCTGACAGATATTCAACATAATTCATGGACGGATAAAACCAGTGAAATAATCCACTCAGTTCATAACTCTGTATTTTATTACCATTTTCTATATAGCGAATAAACTGTGATAATGTGAGAAATGTTGAAGTAGTCTGAATACATTTTGGTTTCTGCTAATTTTGAGTTGCAAACACTGAAAAATCGTGTTGTTTCTGCCGTTTCTAAACGGATAACCTCTGTTGTTCTGTCACACTGTTCTAAAAGTAACATCGATCCGCTTGGTTGCTCTTATCTACAGTCTGTCAAACTCATATCTGAGTGTACAGGATTCAGAGCACATGAAGTTATCGACGGAGCGCATCGATGGACACAAACAGCTCCACATCAGAGCTCTTATACAACGGAGAGGATGTTATTAAAGTTTGTTCCACTTTATCCTCCCCATCCAGCAGGTCATTGGACACGCAGTCGCTGATGCACAAATCCCAGAATGCCCAGACAGCTGGTCGGCGTGAGCACTGATAAGAGATGCGCATTAGCGGCTGTAATGTGCAGCGTTTGAAAGCACATCCTCGAGGTTTTATGAATAGCAGGGTGTCCCCTTCAAGCGATGAGATCATCGTATGGCTCGGAAACACGCCTGTCACGGTAAAGATAGATCAGCTGCCGAGCGTGTGATTGAGAGCGCGCCAACATCAACACCAGCACGTCTTGGCTTGCGTGGTGTGTGTGTGTGTGTGTGTGTGTGTGTGTGTGTGTGTGTGTGTGTGTGTGTTGTGTGTGTGTGTGTGTGTGTGCAAGAGCATCCCACACCCCTACAAACCTCAGGAGAGTGTTGAATAAATCGACATGCATGCACTTGAGGACACGCTGAACATGCACACTTTAAAACCAGGCCTGAGTTTTTCATGTGCATGTGAAACCGATCTTAAAGGGGTCCTGCAATGCCCCTTTCACAAGATGTAAAATAAGTCTCTGATGTCCCTAGAGTGTGTATGTGAAGTTTGATCCCACAGATGGTTTTTATTGCATGTTAAAATGGTCACTTTTTGTGGTTGAGCAAAAATAAGCCGTTTTTGTGTGTGTCCCTTTAAATGCAAATGAGTTGCTGCCTCCAGCACAGCGGGCGGAGCTTCAAGAGCTTGTGTGTGTGTGTGTGTGTGTGTGTGTGTGTGTGTGTGTGTGTGTGTGTGTGTGTGTGTGTGTGTGTGTGTGTGTGTGTGTGTGTGTGTGTGTGTGTGTGTGTGTCAAAGACTAAAAGTTTTTGAAATTTTCAGTGTGTGTGTGAGGTAATCACAGCTGCTAACACACACACACTGAAAATTTCAAAAACTTTTAGTCTTTTTCATGTTCAAACCGTCAGACAAAGATGGAGAGACTCAAGAAGAAGTGACAACATTTCTGAATGGTTAGTTGATTATTTTATGTAGATTATGTGTAGTTATCTTCTAGTCATTGATTAGCATATTCTGTCATGATAATCTATAAATCGTGTTCAGGGGGACGGGGTTTATGTAAATTTTAGGGTTTGTGATGTCACTAACCCAGGAGGAAGCTCGTGTAGTCCCTAGTACCAGCCGTTTGTTGTAGTCCTTAAAAAACGACTTCTGTAAAAGAAAAGAATCTCCCTTTGCTTTAAACTTTGAGCGTCGTAACTTTGCAGATGTTTTTTATTCTCAAACTGCAACATTAGACACTAACTAAAGTTAGAAAAGTGAAATCATAATCAACCAGCCCTTTAAACAGTGAATGTGACAGCTGTCAGTGAATCTCTGGACTATTTCAGTCCGTAACTCAGACTCGTCTCAGAGTCAACCCACAGCAAGTCCAGTTTAGAAACGCATGGTGATATGCAAAGCTGTGAAAGCGGATCTCTGCGCCCAAGATCTCTGTGGTTCAGCCGGACCTCTCTGAATTCTGGGAAATCTGGACGTGCCGTCACCAGTTTGCACTAATGTTGACTTTACATGGTCCTCACAGAAGCGAGATGTCTTGTTTTAGCATTTCAGCGCTGACAAGAAGGAGCCAGCCTTCATTATCTCATCTTATCACTCTCTTCTGTGGAAAGTTGTTTATGTAATGCAATTTTCTGCACAGTGAACTATACAGGAGTCCAGAGAGAAACAATTATAGGGAGTTAAATATTATTCATAACTTATTTATATTATAATTTATGATATATTATTATGTTTAATACACACACACATTAGTTATTTCTAGTGCAAACTACAAATTATTTCAAATTTGATGCTGTCACTCTTGATTGTATTTGTGCCATAATATTTCTCCCTGTTTTAATGAATAAAGTATTGTGATGCTTATGGTTCTAACATGTCACCTAAACAAAGTTTCACTTACAGTCGAATCAACTCTTTAAAAAAAAAAGTAGATTAGAAGAATACAGTTAATAAATATGGTATTATGGTATAATTTATATGTGGTCATCTGAACAACCAATCAGTAAACGTACTTGTCTCTCGAACCTAAGCATCACAGTAACCAGTCCCTCCAGAAAAACGCGATTATGCGATTGGATAATTCAATGCATAATCCGCCAAAGTCCGCATATTTATGCAGGAGCCGCATTTTTTCAAATATGCCGCACTTTCACCGCATAAATTGCTGGTTTCCGTGCAAAATATGCGTGGCTTGCATGATTTCATTATCCCCGCATTTTCATTGCAAAATTTTCGGGCAACTTTGGGCAGCTCCTGCCCCCCAGGGGTGCAACTTTTACCCCATTGTGAGGTATCTTCTTACAGAGCCTGTCAGCCTCTTCAAATGTGGTAAATCGCACGTTTCTGTGAAATCCTCGCTCAGAGCTATGAATCATCAAAGTTTATCGCAATGTTATTTCTATGGGATTTTTCGGCCACTTTTTCGCCCCTGGGACAAACATCGTACCCCCGATCGCTTATAAAAGTCATAGCACACTATTCGAGAATAATCCGCACGATTTGATGCCTCATTCGTGGGTCTGTGACAAAAGTTGCGGGAGGAGTTGCACGTCAAACGTTTGGCGGATTAAAAAAATTAATAGTAGTAGTTGGGGCTTTGCCTTTGGCAATGGCGGCCATCTTGAAAATTGGCCGCCATATTGAATTTTTTGACCATGGCCAATGCCTTTTTCCAAAATAGTGGCCCTTAGAGAGTATCTGTGCAAAATTTCATGCTTCTATACCAAAGGTAGTAATCTAGTCCTGTTTTACAGCTTTTCGATGATGTTCACGTCGCGTAATTACGGCACTTCATAACGTTTCAATGGCAACAGGGAAAATGGCGGCACTTGTGTGAAGCAAACGCAACATTTTTCAACTTTCTGCTAAGATATACGTGACTTTTTTGCAACAAAAATGCGGGATTATGAAATCATGCAAGTCCCGCATATTTTGCGCAGAAATCGGCAATTTATGCGGCGTATTTGAAAAAATTCGGCCCCGCATAAATATGCAGACATTGGCTGATTATGCATTGAATTATGCGATCGCATAATCGCGTTTTTCTGGAGGGACTGGTATATGATGCGATTCTGACTTTATATCTCCCAATTGTGAGAAATAAAGTCAGAATTGCAAGATAGACTCACAATTTTGAAATAAAAAGTCGCACTTATCTTATAAAATGTTTTATTCTTTGGCGAAAACGAGCTTTCATAGATTTGTGTTCAGCGGTAAAATGTGCACAACGATCCCACAGATTTATGTGTGTACTGAATATGAATGCATCAGCGATGATGTGCGGTCTACATGTGTTTATGTGCGCTGGGAACAGGAGCATTAAGAAGTGGCTATTTGTGTTTCCATCATAGACGTATAGTCAAGGCCACCGGGATATGACCAGCCAGGAAAACTGATACACACGATGCCAGTGGAATAAATATAGAAATAGTTCAATCTGTCGTCATTTTTTCACCTTCATGTCAGGTTTGGATCAACGTGAGGTGATTAAATGATGAAAGAAGTGTTATTTATGCCTGAACTGTTCCTGTAAACCGGCTGTGATATGAAGCTTGTCTATTTGGAGACGCAGGAGAGATGTGTAGTTACTCCGGCTGTGTTGACTGATGGGATTATGAAGAGTTGAAGTAGCGCTGTGAGAGCATGTTGTCGTGAGAAAGGTTTCTGGAATCTGTGTTAATGAGTGTGAAGCTTGCCTGCGTGATGTTCAACATGATCATTTATCCTTTATTTAACCAGGCAGTCCCTCCAGAAAAACGTGGACTGGGTGTTGGGGAATAACTTTTTATTCTCTTTTTCATCAAACCGCAGTTTTTGCAAGTTCCCGCAATTTCATTGCATTGCAAATATCCCACATATTCCATCGCATTTTTTAAGAAAACGTGCCGCATAATCAAGCATTTTTGCCCACAACAATCACAGAAAAACTCTCTTTTCTGGAAGGACTGACCAGGTAAATTCCATTGAGATAAATCCCCCCCCCCCCCCAATTTACACTTACATCAGCCTGCATAAAACACACACACACCACACACACACACACACACACACACACACACACACACACTGCACATGCTCAATTAGATGATATTTGAATATTTTACATCTGCACATAAGGCCTACTCATCTAGACAAATCTATAATTGCCATCTTATCAAATCTGATGAATAAATAACACTGTAATATTATTATAACTTACATTTTTGATAATAATCATTTTGCTAACACTGACATATACTGTAATATACTGTATTTGTAACACGTTGCAACCATTCCCGGGGTCAGTTGCAACATCCGACTCCTTACATTCAAATGCAAATTGTGAAAAATGTAGATTCTGTAATTATCTTTAAATGGTTCAGACTATTAACATACAGATGTAAGTTTATTGTATAAACAATTGGTTTGTCTAATCCAAACCGTCTCTGAGTAACAGAGCCGAATGCAAAAAGTGTTGCAACTGTCCCCGTATTTTTGTGGAAACCGTGATACATATTTTTTTTAGGATACTTAACTGAATAGAAAGTTGAAAAGAACAGCATTTATTTCAAATATAAATCTTTTGTTTCATTATAAATGCCTTTAGAAAAAGTATAGTCCAAATGTTTGGGCCTCAGAATTGTTTTCCTCAAACAGAAGGACGAGCTCCTGGCTACAAATTATAGGTTGACAAACAATCTCCCTCAAATTGTATGTTTTGCTGTGGTGTGAAAATAAAGAGAGATTCTGGGTTGTTCTCACCGCAGGACGCTTGCCTTTTCTTTGTCTTTTTGTTTGCTGAGCAGTTTTTAGAAAAAAACTACTTTACAGTATTGCACCTTTTTCTTTAGTAAGTCACATCTTTGAGAAACAATTTTACACTCTTGATCCCCCTTCCATTAAGAAGGAGTGTTGTGCATTTTATCTCAAAGTTTTTGCATTGTTATTTATTATTTTCACAGTGCTTGTAATATACTCCTTGGCTTGGGTTTGTTTTAAAGCTTTTATTCAGCTCAAAAGTCTTACATGCCCCCATATTCTGACTGTAATAAGTAATAATTACTTTTACTAGTAATACAAGTAATATAATTACTTTATTTCAGCCTTGGACGACTTATTAGGAAAGTTTGAAAATCTCCCTTTGACCTGCAGTGACAGAATTCTTTTAAAATGTGACATTGATGATGTAATCTCTGAATATTCTATTCCGAATTCCGATTGGTCTTTTTTCTTACGTTGATATGCATACTGAATTGTGATTGGTGCGTCTATCTTTAGCTGTTTTTACACTGTTGTATATGTTCATTGAGTTTCATGACAGCAATAAATAAGAAGCTCTTAATTAATATGCAACATTTCATTCCTAAATTTACACAAAACCAAATATATATCTTTCTGGAAATGCAAATGTAGTTTATTTTGTTCTGTTTATGCATGTTCATGTGAAGACTGGCTGTCGTAGAGCTTTTTACTCTTGTGTGATTCTTCTAGCTTGTGTGTGTGAAAATCTCTCGGCCGTATGGATCTGGACGGAGCGTCTCGCAATATTATAAATATCCTCCTTCAAAGTCAGTGGAACTGATATGTGGAATTTAGTGTATATCCGCGCTTAAAGAGGCGTCACGATTGCTTTTTCAGTCATATTGGCAGGCATGAATTGGAAAATGATGGACAGGCCGTGACCTGAACTTGATCTGGTGGGCTTCTGCATGCTTTATCTAGATATTTCCATGTGCTGGAGTAAATATAAGAGGTGTTTGCTCATGCAGATCTCCCGTCATGATTCTGGGCTGTTCTGGGGTTCTCTTACGAGAGTATCTCTCGTACTGCGTAATATCTTACGCTATGGGGAAACACTCTTTCCTCGAGATATTGAAGCCAAAAATTATCCTTAATTTTTTTAATCATGCAAAACGCTTTTGCAGCAGCAAGCAGACAAGGGCGAAACAGCTCGCGCGCCCATTGGCTGCCTCGCTGGAAAAGCTGCAGCCTATCGAGTGAAGGCACTGCGTGACGTAATGACGAATGAAGACGCTTCGCGCTCATTTCGTCATGTCCCGCCAGTATAGGCGTGGTCTCGCCCTGTAAATACCCTCGATAGCTGTATTTCTCTGATTTTTCATTCTTCACGCGAAGCTCACGCATCGCGGGATCCAGAGTGAGAAGCCGCGCCGTTGACTTGTAGCCTTCTCAGCGGGACGTGCCATCTTCTGAAGTCGCTGGCCCAGCCGCCTTCAACTGCCGTACCTGCTGCGCTTTCCGGCGTACTATATCCTTTTACTCTGCTAAGTGTGTGTGTGTGTGTGTTTGCTTACGTGACGCAACACCCATTTCTACTGTTCTAAAAGAGCTGCGTCTTTTTAAAGATGCTTTCCTGTGGTTCTTGCCGAGCCCCACTCAGCGACGAGGACCGCCACGTCATCTGCGTGTCCTGCCTGGGTGAGGATCACGCGGCCACCGCGCTCGCTGACGGCGGATGCCATCATTGTAACGCTTGCCTATGGTGACTCTGCGGACTCGCCTGGCGTCGTTCTCTGAGCCCGCATCCCAGCCCGCCGTGATGCCGCGCCGCAAGAAGCGCCGCGCCCTGCGCGCTCCCGAGCTATTTCCAGCCCGCCAAAGCTCGCCGGTTCGCCCGCCAGCTTCGCCGGCTTCGCTCGAGTCGCTCCCAGACGGACAGCGGCCGCCGTCTGCCGCCGCGTCCGCACTTGAGCTCGACAAACTACCGGAGACGGCATTGAAACTGAGCCGATGCGTCCGCTCTCTCAAGCCGTGGATTACATCGGCCTGAATGGTGAGATACATTTGTGGCTAACGCTATCCGAGATGACGGAAGCTGAGCGCTCCGTGTTCCTCGACGTTCTCGCTCTGCTGGACGCCGCCCCCCTCAGCGCGGGCCCCGGCCGAGGATTGAGATAAAGCCCGAGGTCTCAAGGCCTTCCTAGTCTCTCTAGGAAAGCGACGGTGTCCAGTTCCCGCTCCGGCCGGATTTCCACCAAAACTTCTCGCTCGTTCAGTTCCAAGCAATGTGACTGTTCCAGTGTATTTCGCAGTGAGCAAGCTGGTTCCACAGCCCGCTTGCCTGCGCACAAAGGCCGTCGTTTCGGCTAACTAGCAGCGCCGCCAGGCCCGAGATCAAACACCGCGCTCTCGCTCTGCTGGACGCCGCCCCCCTCAGCGCGGGCCCCGGCCGAGGATTGAGGTAAAGCCCGAGGTCTCAAGGCCTTCCTAGTCTCTCTAGGAAAGTGACGGTGTTCAGATCCCGCTGCGGCCGGATTTCCACCAAAACTTCTCGCTCGTTCAGTTCCATGCGTTGTGACTGTCCCAGTGTATTTCGCAGTGAAGCAGCCGGTGTCTCAGCCCGCTTGCCTGCGCACAAAAGCCGTTTCTATGGCTACCCAGATAAATCCAATAAAGAGTGCATTTTCTGGTGTTCCGGCCACGGCCGATGGTGTTACGAGTGTTGTAAGAATGCCCACGTCCCAGTGCCCATTCCCACACCCAGACACAGCCCGCCACGGTGCAGGGCTAGCACAAATAAAACCAACTCATGTTGGTTGTGCAGAAAATGTAGTGAACGCGCCCATACAATGCCCGCTTACACTACACGATGCGTGTCCCTTGGTTTCTGTAAAAACGAAACTAACACACATTTAGTCGGCGCGAGCCGACAGTGTTCTCAGTGCAGTAAATGTGCCCGCTGTTCCGCATTTCCTCACTGACACGCCGAATCCCACGGGATTCACCCCCGCTCGCTTTCTGCACAACCTGTCACAGAGAAGCTGAGCGCGGCCAGGCTGCCGGCTTTGATCAGCGCGCGCCTGCCCGCTGTGATTAGCGCGCACCTCGCACGCTGTGAACACAGCGTTGATTCAGTCGGCGCGAGCCGAGTATTCTCCGTGCAGAAAATGTGCCCGCTGTCTCGCGCCCGCATTTCTCACAGACACTCCGAATCTCACGGGATTCACCCCCGCTCGTCTTCTCTGCACAACCCGTCACAGAGAAGCTGAGCCTCTGCACAACCCGTCACAGAGAAGCTGAGCGCGGCCAGGCTGCCGGCTTTGATCAGCGCGCGCCTCGCACGCTGTATACACAGCAGTGATTTGGTCGCGCGAGCTGACAGTATTCTCAGTGTAGTAAATGTGGCGCATTAGTAAATGTGCCCACATTCCCTCACACGCGCCGAATCCCACAGGATTCGCCCCGCTCGCTCTCTGCGCGTCCCGCCATAGAGAAGCTGAGCGCGGCCAGGCTGCCCGCTGTGATCAGCGCGCCCCCCGCCTCGAACGCTGTAAACACGGTGCTGTGTTCCCAGTACACAGGGGCTCTCGAGCTGCCGTCCTGCCGCGGCCAGAGCCCAGATTTCATTCTACCCCTAGCTATTCACGCAGATGCGTGGTCAAGGCTTCCCGGGGTATCAGAATGGGTGCTGAACACTATAACGAGAGGCTGTTCGCTACAGTTCGCTCGACGCCCCGCCGTTATACGGCGCGAGTCGAAACTACGGTGTATAGCGAAGTGTTTCATCTACTTCGAGCCGAGATAGCGAAACTACTGAGAAAAGGGGCTATAGAACCTCTATCTCAGGGCGAAGGGGGCTTATACAGCAGATATTTTCTGGTACTGAAAAAAGATGGTGGGCTCAGACCCATTCTAGATCTGCGACTGCTGAACAGAACGCTCGGGAAGCGCCAGTTCAGAATGCTTACGACCAGGAAAATCCTCGCGCAAGTGCGCCAAGGAGACTGGTTCATGTCAACAGATCTGAAGGACGCCTATTTTCAAATACAAATAGCGTCCCATCACAGGCGATTCTTGAGATTCGCCTTCGAGGGCCAGGCATATCAATACACAGTCCTGCCGTTCGGCCTGTCCATAGCACCCCGTACGTTCACGTAGTGCATGGACGCGGCCCTCGCCCCCCTGAGACTTCGGGGCATGCGAGTTTTGAACTACTTGGACGATTGGCTGATTCTAGCTCGTTCACGAACGGAGCTCATAGAACACAGGGCCGCATTACTCGAGCACCTCGAGAAGCTGGGCCTTACAGTCAATTGGGCGAAAAGCTCACTGCTCCCCAGTCGGAGAATTTCCTTCTGGGAACAGTGTGGGACTCGCTATCCATGACAGCACGCCTGTCACCGGAGCGCGGATTGAATATTCAGCACGTCGCGAGATCCTTCCGCCACGGCTCTATAGTCCCGCTCAGAAGGTTTCAGAAAATGCTGGGTCTGATGGCCTCAGCAGCCTCCGTACTCCAGTTGGGCCTGCTCTGCATGTGCCCACTGCAGCTATGGCTAAAAGCACGAGTTCCCCCAGGGCGTGGACCGCGGGTCTATTTCGCCTCAGGGTCGACCTTCAGTGCGTCTCAGCTCTGAAACCGTGGAAAAGTGACCGACTGGTATCAGTCAGGTGTGAGTCTGGGGATCGCCTCGGGTGTGAAGGTGGTGTCTACGGACGCCTCCACATCGGGGCGGGGAGCGCTGCTCGAGGGCAGACCACTAGCTGGCCTATGGTCAGTACGGGAGAAGCTCCTTCACATAAACTGCTTGGAATTAATGGCAGTCGACAAAGCGCTAAGGCGCTTCTGTCCCCAGATAATAGGCCACCACGTATTGGTCCGGTCGGACAACATGTCAGTGGTGGCGTACATAAATCGCCAGGGCGGCATCGGGTCCACACGCCTTTGCAGGCTGGCGGAACCCCTCTTGGTCTGGGCCCAGCGCAACCTCCTTTCTCTGAAAGCGGCGCACGTGCCTGGGCACCTGAATACGGGTCCAGACAAGCTGTCCAGAGACAACGTCCCGACAGGAGAATGGTCGCTGCATCCGCAGACGGTCCAGCTGCTGTGGGAAACGTTGGCAGAGCGCAGGTGGACCTGTTCGCGTCCCGCGAGAACGCTCACTGCCCAGTATTCTTCTCGAAAAGCAGGGACGCGCTGGCCCATGCTTGACCCAGCGGTCCCCTGTATGCTTTTCCCCCTGTCTCGCTCCTGCCTCAGGTGTTGGAACGGATCAGGGAAAATGGATGCCCAGTGCTGCTTGTAGCTCCGCTCTGGACGAACCAGGCTTGGTTTCCGGTCCTGATGCGGATGGCCAGCACTGCCCCGTGGCCTGTACCGTTGAGGAGAGATCTCCTCTCTCAGGCGGAGGGCTCGATTTGGCATCCTCGCCGGAACTGTGGTCCCTGCACGCATGGGCCATCAACGGGTACCCGCTAGCCTCCCGGAAGGAGTGCTAAACACGATCGCGCAGGCTAGAGCTCCGTCTACCAGACGGCTCTATGCCTCGAAATGGTCGGTGTTCTCTACTTGGTGTCGAGCCCGTGGCTTTTCACCTGTGGACTGCGGGGTTAAGGAAGTGCTTGCCTTCCTTCAGGAGCTGATGGATAAGGGAAGGACCCCATCCACGCTCAAAGTTTACGTGGCGGCCATAGCACCGTTTGCTAAACCGGTGTCTGGCCAGTCGCTGGGGAAAACGACTTAGTCGTGCGTTTCCTACGAGGAGCTCGGAGGTTAAAACCCTCCCAGGCCCCCTTCAGTCCCGGCTTGGGACCTTTCCACGGTCTTGGAGGCCATGAAAGGCGCCCCGTTTGAGCCGATCCAGCTGTCGGACATGAAGCACCTGTCCCTTAAGACGGTGTTTCTATTGGCTCTCGCTTCAGTGAAGCGTGTAGGGGACTTACAGGCGCTTTCTGTAAGCGCGTCTTGTCTGGAGTTTGGGCCTAACGACTCAAAGGTCGTACTCAAACCGAGGCACGGCTACGTGCCGAAATCCCTCAATACACCGTTTAGGGCCCAGGTAATTTCCCTGTCAGCCCTTCCGGTTCTCGATGAGGAGAGGGACGTGAGTCTCCTTTGCCCTGTCAGGGCGTTAAGGGCTTATGTGTCCCGCTCGCCTGAGTTCAGGCAGACCGAGCAGCTTTTCGTTTTGTTTGGCGGCCGTTCTAAGGGACTCGCCGCCTCAAAACAGAGCCTATCCAGATGGATAGTGGATGCCATAGCGCTGGCTTACACTTCCAAGGGCCTGCGGTGCCCATTGGGTGTCAAAGCGCACCCCACAAGAGGCGTGGCCTCGTCGTGGGCATGGTATAGCGGGGTCTCCCTGCAGGATATCTGTACGGCTGCGGGCTGGGCCTCGCCGTCGACATTTATCAAGTACTATAACCTGGAGGTGCCCGCCTTACAAGCTAAGCTTTTGGCGGTCTGAACTTCGGGCTTATCGGCCGCCAATGCGGCTATGTTGCCCTTACGGGTCGGTACCCCTACGGGACTTTTATGAAGGAGTGACGCTTCTAGCCTCTCCTCCTCTACTCTATGTGAGATATGGTGATTATGCACTAGATGTGCCCCGGGCTTTGCCCCGGGACTCTGGTGTTGGATCCCTGTCCGCACGGCGTTTTGTATGGGGTCCCCATAGCGTAAGATATTACGCAGTACGAGAGATACTCTCGTAAGAGAACGTACTCGGTTACTAACGTAACCTCGGTTCTCTCTAGAGAGGGAACGAGTACTGCGTATCTTGCCGTGCTTGAACTATGCTCTGGTTCGCTTCGGTGTACAAAATCAGAGAAATACAGCTATCGAGGGGTATTTACAGGGCGAGACCACGCCTATACTGGCGGGACATGACGAAATGAGCGCGAAGCGTCTTCATTCGTCATTACGTCACGCAGTGCCTTCACTCGATAGGCTGCAGCTTTTCCAGCGAGGCAGCCAATGGGCGCGCGAGCTGTTTCGCCCTTGTCTGCTTGCTGCTGCAAAAGCGTTTTGCATGATTAAAAAAATTAAGGATAATTTTTGGCTTCAATATCTCGAGGAAAGAGTGTTTCCCCATAGCGTAAGATATTACGCAGTACTCGTTCCCTCTCTAGAGAGAACCGAGGTTACGTTAGTAACCGAGTACGTTTTCTGGACCAGCGTTCGGGTGATCGTTCACTTCTGGTGTCAAAATATTCCTTCACTCTTTTGTGAGAACCTTACGTGTAAGTTGTATTTTAGGATAGGCCTGTCTTGATTTAAAAAAAAATGTTCTAGGTAGTTATTCAGTCTAATCCCAATTATTTGATATTTGATTAAATGCACAGTATTGTACCTCCTTTTTATATATTATATAAATATATGAAGAGTTCAGATGCAAAAGCCTCTAAAGGCCATCTGAAATTTTCGTCTAAAATGATCATTTTTATCAAGCTCGTATATTTAAATTCAGTAATTTCACTTAAATGACAATTAATGGGTAATTGTTCTTGCCATTTAAGTGAAATTATTGAACTTAAATATACGAGCTTGATAAAAATGATCATTTTAGCCGAAAATTTCAGATGGCACTTAGAGGCTTTTGCATCTGAACTCTTCATATATATATAATATAATATATATATATATATAATATATATAATTAATGTTTTTTGAAAGAAGTCTCTCATGCTCACCAAAGCTGCCAAATTAATTTTTAAATATTAATGAATAATTACAATGTAAATCAGCTGTTTTCTATGTGAATATATAGTAAAGTGTAATTTATTCCTGTGATTTTCAGCATCATTACTCCAGTCTTCAGTGTCACATGATCGTTCAGAAATCACTATAATATGATGATCTGATGATCAAGAAACATTTATGATTATTATCAATGTAGAAAACAGTTCATATTTTTGTGGAAACTGATGCATTGTGTTTTTCAGGATTCTTTGATGAATAGAGAGAAAAGAATCTTTTGAAACATCATATACATGTCTTTACTGTCACTTTTGATCAATTTAATGCGTCTTTGCTGAATAAAAGCAAAATATTATTTCACAAACTGACTCCAAACCATTGAACAGTAGTGTTTAAAATGAAATATAAGTAAATTGTATGGGCCTATTTCATAAATTTTTTTATTATTACATAAATATGTTTCCAAGTAAAAAATCTTGTACTAGGCTTACACTGACACGAACAAAACAGAATTAAATGGTTAATCACAATTATTTACATGACAGTTCATCTTCAGCACTAAATGTATGATCATAAATCAGGTCAGTATGTTGACACTGACACATCCGTCAACTTTAACCCAACCTCTGTGCTTTTCTGCTGATGTCTAAAGCATTCACTGGAGCTGTAACAGCAGCAACCATTACAATAATCAAAAATAATAACACATCGAGTGTCCTGGCCTACATTATGGCCCACATACGCTCGATGTAGTCCAGATGAAAGTGTGTATTTCTGCCTTTGTTCAGGTGAGAGCTTTAGATGGAGAGCTGAATCTGTCCAAAGTCAGTTTCTCTCATTTTCTGGCCTCTTCCAACACCGATCATTGAGCACCGCTGACTTTAACCCTTATAAAACACACACAGTAACTCATAAGAGGAGTTTGTCCTGTCCTGAACACAGTCCATTATGGTCTGGATCACTGAAAGTATATTAGCATCCCTGCTTGATATTTTTGTTGCTGTTTCTTGGATGAAACGACAGCTTTAAATGAAAAAGAAAGGCGTTTTGTTGTCCTGCTCTCATTCATAAATTGAGTCCTGTTTTCTACACTGAATCTGAACGTCTCCGTGATCCTTGAGGAGTTCAAGGCGGATCCACTGGTTTAATATTTCGGGGTTCAAGCACAAAGTGCTGAAACTGTATTGTAATTGTAAGGATTTGTAAAACTGATCGTGCAGACCAAACCGTAAGTGCTGGAGACTTGAAACCTGGGCAGATGGTAGGCCTCAATTTGGGGATAACCTATCAGAGTATGACTCCGATTGGCCTATAGGTGGCGCTACAGCAACCAAAAGTACTAAACATAACTCCTAGACCGTTTGACTCAGAATCGTTTTTACACCACTGTGATCCATGGCTCAAGACGGACAAAATGTATATCTCCAATTTCGATTTAGGCAGGAAAAATGTTTTGCCATGTCGATCTTTGTCCAAAATCTACTACTGGTTTTTCGCCCGATCGGAACCAAACCAGTCCCTCTAGATCAATAATTATGAAAAAAAAGTTGAACTTTGGCATTTTTCGTATGGCTATAACAGGGTCATTTAGAAAAAGGGCGTGGCAAAATACACCCGAAAGCCTATAAATCCTAAACGAAAAGTCAGAACTTCACAAAAATTGGTGGACATGTGTGACATAACATAGTAAACAAGCATGCAAAAATTTATGGAGATCGGACAATAGGTGGCGCTATAACTGTTAAAAAGCTTAAAAACATGTATTTCCTATATGGTAAATTGCCTTATTGGCTGTAAATGGTCTATTCTCTCTATGATGTCAGTGGATAAATGCTTGCCAAATAAAACGTAATCTCTTTTTATGCATATGTGCTTAAAGGCCTTAAACGCTTGAAGCCCGATAAATTCTGCTTGCAGCTTTACTTGAACTAGTTTCTGCTCATTGGTGTTTGTCTGATGGATCTCTGTGTGGTTTTCAGGCAGGCTTGATTCGCACTGATGATGAAGAGTTCTTCATCGAGCCGCTGGAGAAAGGTCAGCAGGAGGTCGAGGTCAAAGGTCGCGTCCACGTGGTCTACCGAAGATCGGCCATCAAAAGGGACAAAGGTCAGAGGAGAGATGACCTCCACAATGAAGGTGAGCAGAGGTTAAAAAAACATCCAATGGGGATTTTTCTGATTCATTTGTTCTGATTCCGATTGAAAATGTGATTGAGAAAAAAAGCTCCAGGTCTGCACAATTTACCCCAAAATTAGTATTATTATGTAGCAATATGATTTCAAATATTTGATTACTAAATGATTACTAATATTTCATTGTGAAATAAAAAATGGTATTTGAGAACAATAATAATAATCATATTTTTTACAGTATAACTATTAATAATAATAATTATATTATGTATTATTATAATATTCATTACTAAATAAAATTTCAAACAAAATAAGAACTATTACTATTGTAATATATCACTGTATAATAAAGTGTTTATTAATAAACACATGACTCAAACTTGCAAAACATTGATGAGTCAAACAAGTTCTGTAGATTTACAAAAGGAATATGCTACAACTTCTGTAAAAATGAATAAATAAAATATGACCATAAGGTCCCACTTTATATTAAGTGGCTTTAAGTATTATGTACGTACATTGAAATTAATAATTTGATACAATGGACTTGAGTACATACATGTTTTTACTTTGTACTTATATTTTGAAAATACCTGCATGTAATTACAGCTGTAATTAATTTATGTAATTACATTTGTAATTACACAGTTGACCCTTCCCTTACATCTTAACCCAACCTTAAACCAACCCATACCACACACACCTGTCTCTAACCTTTTCCAGTCTCACATCTCAATAGCAGCAAAAGTGTTTTACAATACAACATGAACACAATAAGTAGATTGTACTTATTTGTCGATGTAAATACATAGTACTTAAAGCCACTTAATATAAAGTGGGACCAAAAATAAAAAGTGTGCTTCCTGTTTTACAGCTTTTCGATGATGTTCACGTCGCGTAATTATTACGTCACTTCATAACGTTCCCATGGCAACAGGGAAAACGGCGGCTCTTGTGTGAAGCAAACGCAACAGTTTTTCAACTTTCTGCTGAGATATACTGTATGTGACTTTTTGGCAACGAAAATGCGGGCATTATGAAGTCATGCAAGACCTGCATATTTTGCGCGGAAATCGGCAATTTATGCAATGAAAGTGTGACGTATTTGAAAAAAATGGCTGATTATGCATTGAATTATGCGATCGCATAATTGTGTTTTTCTGAGGGACTGAAGCGCTGGTAGTGAACGCTGAACTCAGAATCTGCTGAAGCTGTGATGAATCACTCGAGGAACTGCAGGGTTTTATAGCATTAAAGATCCTCACTGGTGCCGTAATCAGTCCGTCAGAGCATCTGCTTTCACGGGGCAAATCCTGTCCAAATCTCTGGAAAACCAACAGGGAAACAGAAAGAGATCTTCCTTGGCCTGACAGATCATTTATCGCAGATTCGTCTATTCAATTTATTATATATTTTTGTTACTATTGAAAACTCTCATACAAAGATGGTGGCTCCACAGTACATGGATGGAAATACTTTATATATACAACTGAAATTTGTCATTTTATTTAGCAAGTACTCATCAAACTGAAGGTAAAGACATTTATAATGTTAAAAAAGATTATATTTTAAACAATAAGTGCTGTTCTTTTGACCCTTCTTTTCATCAAAGAATCCTGAAAAATACAATGAAAAATAAAATGTTTCTTGAGCATCAAATCATCATATTATACTGATTAATACCTTCATAATCTAAAAAAATTAATATCTTACTCCACCTCTTTCCTTTTCAGCTCATGTCAATCACCCTATGCTTCTGAAAAGTAGTGTATAAACTACTTTTCAAAAGCGTACGGTCAGAAAGTTTTGTTTTTGAAAGAAATTAGTACTTTTATTCAATAAGGACGCATTAAATTGATCAAAAGTCACATTAATGACGCTTATAATGTTACAAATAATTATATTTAAAATAAATGCTGTTTTTTTTTACCTTGTTCATCAATGAATCTTGAAAAATAAAATTTGTCACGGTTTCCACAAAAATATGAACTGTTTTCATCATTGATAATAATCATAAATGTTTCTTGAGCATCAAATCATCATATTATAGTGATTTCTGAAGGATCATGTGACACTGAAGACTGAGTAATGATGATAAATTCAGCTTTGATCACAGGAATAAATTACACTTTACTATATATTCACATAGAAAACAGCTGATTTACATTGTAAAAATATATCACTATTTTTACTTTATTCTTGATCAAATGCAGCAGAAGAAACTTTTTCAAAAACGATCAACTAAAACCTTTAGTACTGAATGATTATCATATTCATGTACCGTGGTATAATTAGAAGAATACGATACCTCGATACCTCGGTTCATGTTCATAAAACATGATTTGTTCTGAACTTTCTAGATAGTTGCTTCAGCACTTCCACTATTTATAATTGTCACTCAGATACAAAACTGTCACTTTTTCAGTGCTTTTTTTCCGGTTAAAACCGTCATGCATGAATTATTTACTGAGAATCTGTGTCCGACTGTCCCATGGACCTTCATTTAGACAATATAATGATGCAAGTGATATGAAATAGCAGAAGTTTTAGAAATGTGTGTGCTTGTGTTGTTTATCCTGCGATAGATGTTCCAGTGGACATTTCTTTTATTTATTTATTATTTTTTTTGACATTTACAATTACATTGGACGAACCATATGCATTTGCTTGGGTGTTTTAGCACACATGCTAATTGTCAACACGAGACATGAATGCTTTAATAGATACGCATGAGAGTGATGCAGAAACATGGTGTAATACTCTTATTATTAAAGGATTAGTATGAAGTGCAGTTCAGCTGTTTTTAGGTTACTGTGAGAACTGCTCTATGAAAACGCTAATAATAATGATGTTTAAAAATCTGGTTTTGCAGCTGTACAGTGCAACACCTGCAATCCAGCGAGAGCGTAATGATGGTCTAGACCGGCCTCTGACGTCTGTGAAATTATGAGGGAATGTCAATGTAAATACCATATGCCATGAGTTTTATGGAGAGTGCCAGAAGTCCTGACGTTTCTTCGCTATAATATTTATTTCTGCTGTGCATTTCTTGAGCTGGAATATAATTTGTACTCGACCTTCTGGTGTCTGAGATTTCTGATCGAATATGATCGTTTTCCCTTTTCTGTCGTTCTAGTCTTACTGAATTCTTCATGCAAAATTAAGAAATGTGAAATAAACCTACTGCCTCTAAAAAGCATTAAACACACCAGGGTTATTATAGTTAGCTAAAACTATTACTAAAACCATTCAACTTCTTTTCTCATTACTTGAAAAAAAAAAAAAAAATATTCGGATCAGGATGGTTCCCTTAAAACGCTGCTTTCGTAGGCAGCACACGAGCAAGGGTTAGAAACAGCCAAGGATCTCATCTATAACCATCAAACGAGGGTCTCTTCTTCTTCTCTTGTGTTCACTTCTCTGGTTCTGAAGCTTGACACAACCTTTAATCTTTCACGTCTGCATTTATTTATCAGAATGTGAATAATGTGTGCTGATCTGGGACGCTTCAGTCTTTATCTTTGGAGACGCCAGATGGTGAAACACGCTCCTGAAATAAAGTCATGTTTATTGTTTCATAACACTTCTTCAAAGCTTCAAAAGCGTCTTCAAGCTGTTTCTGTTGACCAACGTTTCTTTAGCCTTGACTGAACGCCGTTATATTTTGGGAAGACGAGGTGATGAATGTGGCTGAGGATGTTTCATTTCATGCTAGTTGCTCATTCACCAGTATTTTAGTGCAATGTACCAGGAAAAAAACCCATCGTAAACTATGTTATCATCGCCCTGTGATATATTAAAAGTTGAATACGCATTACATTTCCTTGCACACATACAGTACATGTGAAGCTATATATAGCAAATCTCAACTGTTTGATCGCTTGTATTGTCGTAAAATGTAACTTCGTCCAGCTATAATTTGTTAAATGCAACTATAAGGCATGATGATGATGATGTTTAATTTCTTGCTAGTTGCTCATTCATCAGTATTTTAGTGCAACATACCAGTATTAAACTAGAAAACCCATCATAAACTATGTTATCGCATACCTGCATACATACAGTACATGTGAAGTTATATATATATACAGGTGGTGGTCATTTAATTGGAATGTCATCAAAAAGTTGATTTATTTCAGTAATTCCATTCAAAAAGTGAAATTTGGATATTATATTCATTCATTACACACAGACTGATATATTTCAAGTGTTCATTCCTTTTAATTTTGATGTTTATAAATGACAACTAATGAAAACCCCAAAATCAGTATCTCAGAATATAGCTGTATATAGTATTAGCAAATCTCAACTGCTTGATCCCTTGTATTGTCGCAAAATGTAACTATATCATCATCACCCAGGTTTAATTTTCTAAGTGCATTTATAAGGCATGAGATATTATAGACCTCAACATCATGATTTTTGTAAAGCTGCTTTGAAACAATGTGTATAGTGAAAAGCGCTATACAAATACATTAGTAAACAAACTTGTGTGTTTTCAGTCACAGACTTTGGTATCGCCGAGCTTCCCAACGCTCTGGACACGGTGGAGGAGAAACTGTCCGAGACGGAGCGCAAACGCAGACACACGAAGAAAGACGACTACAACATCGAGGTGCTGCTTGCGGTGGACGATTCGGTTGTGCGTTTTCACGGCAAAGAACACGTGCAGAACTACGTCCTGACGCTGATGAACATAGTAAGTGATGTTACAGTTTCACTGTATTTAAAGAGGCCATATTATGCCCTTTCCAAAGACTTGATGTTGTTTCGAGTCGACTAGAACAGGTTTTCCTGCTTGAATGTTGATTATTTTCCTCATATTCTCCATTGTTGCGGCTCCTCTCTTCCCAGTCTGTCAGTAACGCTCTGTTTACTTCGGGTGCTTCTCAATATCCCTCCTCGTCTCCTCGCTCCTCTGTCCTCCATCCTATAACCCGGAAACTGATCGAGCTCAGCCATCTTAAAGGACATCTCAGGACAGCTAAAGGACATTAAAGGACAGCTTCCAGAGGAGTCATGAGTGAGCATACACAGGTGTATCCTATGCGGAAGAGTTTTATCGACTAAACGTGACGCACGCATCAATTCTCCTCCCCTTCACATCTGTCACAATCATTTTAATTTATACTTTACCCTCGGAGTTTATATAAACCACACATCTCACATATTTCAATAGGTACTTTGCTTTATTGTTATTTATTATGAATTTCTTAAATAAACAAACTTCAACAACATAAGTGCAGATCCTTTTAGCTCTGCTGATGACGCTGTGAAGTGACGCTCGAGTGATCAAGTATTCCACTGTATAAAAAAGCTTTCATTCGACTCCTCCGTCCTCCTTTTCTTTTCCTTGCAGCCTTCCCTCGCGTCCTACAGGGGGTGGAGCTGAGAGGCGAGGAAAGGAAGCGAGGAAAGGAAGCGAGGATGCACAAATAAGAAATGAGAAGCACCCTTTCCCTTCCTGTCTCTATGAAGCCCCTCCTTCTGAAAAGCACACTGTGCTCTGATTGGTCGGCTGGAGCAGTGTGTTGTGATTGGTCGAGCGCTTGTTTGGGAAATGTCCCGCCTCTTACCATAACCGCCAGTTTAACACACTACTAACTAACTCACCCAGGCCCCGCTCCTTTATCCTGCGTATGAATTATTATAATGAGGAATATTGTGACGTGTTCCCGGAAGAAACTCAAGATACAATGGAGGCGTTTCAGGAGTTCAGAAACACTGACACTGATATAGAGAAGAACTCCCGAAACCTTTTTCATGCTCAAACATCAACATTACACACTAAAGAAAGATGAACTGGAAGCAGAATAGGACTCAAAGTAAGTAAATAAGTAAATAACTTCTTCCACTCGATTAGTTTGGTTCTCAAACCAAATGTGAAACAGCAACTCTTTACCCATGGTTCTCTGCTCATGTTGCTGTCGGGAACCTGTGGGAGGATTACTAGAGAGAGAAAGAGAGAAAAGACTGTTACACACACGTCCCACCAGGTCCTGCCACCTTAATCTACTTACGTACGCAAAATCCCTCCAGTCAGATTTTCACAGGATCTGGTTTCACTCGGTGACAGTTACGGTTAGGAGCGCAGCGGTGGACTGATCCATTCACACACACACACACACACACACACACACACACACAGGAGCACAGCGGTGGAGTGATCCACACTAGACCAGCGACTGACCTGACGGACCAGGTTCATGGTCCAACGCACACCACACACACACACACACACACACACACACACACACACACACACACACACACACACACACACACACACACACACACACACACACACACCACACAGGAGCACAGCGGTGGAGTGATCCCACACTAGACCAGCGACTGACCTGACGGAGACCAGGGTTCATGGGTCCAACGCACACACACACACACACACACACACACACACACACACACACACACACACACACACACACACACACACACACACACACACACACACACACACACACACAGGAGCACAGCGGTGGAGTGATCCCACACTAGACCAGCGACTGACCTGACGGAGACCAGGGTTCATGGGTCCAACGCACACACACACACACACACACACACACACACACACACACACACACACACACACACACACACACACACACACACACACACACACACACACACACACACACACACACACACACACCCACACAACAGAGCACAGCGGTGGAGTGATCCCACACTAGACCAGCGACTGACCTGACGGAGACCAGGGTTCATGGGTCCAACGCACACACACACACACACACACACACACACACACACACACACACACACAACACACACACACACACACACACACACACACACACACACACACACACACACGGAGCACAGCGGTGGAGTGATCCCACACTAGACCAGCGACTGACCTGACGGAGACCAGGGTTCATGGGTCCAACGCCACACACACACACACACACACACACACACACACACACACACACACACACACACACACACACACACACACACACACAACACACACACACACACACACACCACACACACACACACACACGTTTAGTCTATAGGTATGCGTGTTTGAATTTATATGTGTGCAGGCGTGTAGTCCTTCTTTACAAATCAACCCTCAACACACTACTTGTCTGGCCTTGAGTATTTATAATAAAGAATTATTTATCGCTTCTGCGTAGACACGTGAACCGGAATTATCCCGAAAACGTTTTATCAGTACAGAGGTAAAGAAAGGGAAGGCCTTCACAGGGGAGAGACTAGTGACACTTCAGGGATGCGTCGTCGCCGTGTGCAGGCGCAGGTCCTTCATCAGATCCCGATACGTTACATTTTTTTATGTAACAAAAAACATTTAGATTTTTTTAACTTTATTTTCTTATTCTAACTATGCATGGTTTATACATTTCATTGCATTGTATTATTAGGGCCCGAGCACTAAGGTGCGAGGTCCCTCTTGAAACTGTTAGGATTATTATTTTTTTTTTTCTGCAAAGTAAGCCCCATTTTCGAGGCCGCAACATGCTCAAAGTCACCAAATTTTGCACACATGTCAGGACTGGTGAAAAATTTTGTATTTTGTGGGTTTCGCGGATGGGCGTGGCAAAATGGCTCGCTAGCGCCACCTAGAAAATTAGAAAAAATTAGCCCCTCGTCCATGTTCGACCTACATGCACGAAATTTGGTGGAGACGTGTATCATATCAAGACGCACAAAACAGCCTCAAGAACCCATACCCTAAACTCGACAGGAAGTCCGCCATTTTGAATTTGGCGGCCATTTTGGGACGATTTACACACTCCGTACTTTGACGAACTCCTCCTAGGGATTTAGTCGGATCGACTTTAAATTTCTGCTGTGCCTTCTAAAGGCATTGACGATGAAAAGTTGTGCTATCTGCGCGTTTTCGTCAATGGGCGTGTCCGTGGCATCGATGATTCGCCATGAAACAGGAAGTTGGAGTAAGTTTGCTGTACATGCTCAGATCTGCACCAAATTTTGCACGCTTGACAAGAGTCCCGCCCTGAACACATGTACATGCCGACATTCACCCCCAGTCATAGCGCCACCTGCTGGCAACAGGAAGTGACCTTTAACGAAGTAGCCCCCGCCGCACATTTGACCTACATGTACGAAATTTCTGAGGCACATCAACCATGTCCAGACGCACAAAAAAGCCTCTTGGAGCAATGCCCTAAACCCGGCCATTCTGAATTGTCGGCCATTTAGAATTTTTCGTCAAATTTTGGCTGATTTACACACTCCGTACTTTAACGAACTCCTCCTAGGGATTTAGTCCGATCGCCTTGAAATTTCTGCTGTGCCTTCTAAAGGCATTGACGATGAAAAGTTGTGCTATCTGCGAGTTTTCGTCAATCGGTGTGTCCGTGGCATGGCATCAAAGATCAACTCATCGCCATGACACAGGAAGTGGTTGTAACTTCAGTATACATGCTCACAGCTGCACCAAACTTTACATGTAGGATAAGAGTCCCGCCCTGAACTCATGTACATGCCCACATTCACCCACAGTCATAGCGCCACCTGCTGGCAACTGGAAGTGACGTATAACACCTTCATGCAGTGTCTGAAAAGCGTAGCAAATTCACAGCCGCACTGGCAGAGCTCCAGAATATGCAACAGAATATGCGGCCGCATCACTCCCCGACGCGCTACATGTGCGAGGGCCCGCCCATCGCTGCTTGCAGCTTTAATTTACATTTAGCATCATTTTTCTCTGGCCTGTCAGAACAGACCCGTGCCCTACTTTTGTAACCGCAGGTTTTCTTACTTCCGAAGTCATTTGTGCTGTGGACGATGTTCCCACTGGGAGGGTTTGTTGGATTCAGCTCATGTCTAGTGACAGTTTCATCCTCAAACCTGTACACAGAGTCTCTGAAGTGTTTGTTTGTGCGTTGAGCTTTATAGTGAGAGGCGATGTGTAAAGAAACCCCAAAAAATCTCCTTCATCATGCTTTCTTTTGGCTTTATCATCTTTATCCTTGGCTGATCAGCCGATGTTTGCATGTACAGAACAGGATTTAGATCTTCACTTAAGTTATGTATTTTTGACATACGGAAGCAAGACGAATCACTCTCCACTTTTTTCCCTCAGCATTGTGGGTGTTTTACCGTCTGGAGACTGATTTCTGGACAGCGGACAATGCTTGCGTTGAGAAACGGCAGGTTTTGTCCTGCTTTACGCTGACTAGAGATGCTCAACGCCTTCAGAGAACAGCTGTGTTTCTCATCACTGTACGAGGAAATCAACATGTGTTTGAGCGTTCAGTTCTACTAGTCTGGTTCTCATATCAGAAGATTTGCCTCAGTGAAAACATTTGATGTCTGCATGCTACATATTACTCATTAAACTAGATCTTACTTTGTTTACTTCATTCTAGGGCTGAACCTTAATGAACCTTAAACCAAATTTTAATTAGTTTGCAGAAAAAGTCAGTGTTGGACAGATCGTTAATATGGCTTGTCCATGTGGTAATTATGTTGAAAATGTTTCCAATCCAATCAATCATTGACCTCAAGCATGGCTTATAATTTTAAAAAACATGTTAGTAGTAGCCTAACGTTAGCCACTTTACATGGTCTCTTGCTAAATTGGGATCGCGTTTACTGCATGACCTTTAATTAAAAGCTGCAGTAATTGATTTCTGAGAAACACTGTTTAATGTGGATCGTACTGAGCAACACAACACACTTGTAGCCAATCATCTGAAGGGGGCGTGACCACTCATGATGGGGGAGGAGAGAGTGTAAGCCAATCAGCAGTAAGGGGGCGTGTCCACTCATGATGGGGAGGGGGAGAGAGTGCCAGATGCCAATCAGCAGTAAGGGGCGTGTCCACTTCATGATGGGGGAGAAAAGCGAGTGAGCCAATCAGCAGTAAGGGGGCGTGTCCATCATTATTGGGGAGAAAGAGAGTGAGCCAATCAGCAGAGGGGCGTGTCCATCATGTTGGGGGAGGAGAGAGATGAGCTAATCAGCAGTAGGTGGCGAGCCCATTCATGATGGGGGAGGAGAGTGAGCCAATCAGCAGCATAGACATAATATAATACATAGACGCCTATTGGCCGCTGGAGCGCACGTCAACGGCGCCGCCATATTGGGAATGGCAACTTTCCCATACCTCTCATACTGGGAATGAGAAAAATGCCTGTTTTGTGCGCTGCTTGGGGCTGTACAAATCGCCACACAATTGAAAAAAGCTTTCGAGGAATTATCTTTCACAGGCAAGACTGAACGTTTGTTTTTGGTTGTATTTGGTCATTATTTAATTAGTTATAGTAACGTTCAGAGGATAAATTAAAAAATACTACTGTTATTGTGTCACGAAATGTAGTTTTAATAGTTTTTCAGTCGACAATGTAGTTGTTTAAAGCTTAAATATGTGGTTTGTCTATAAAGATAGCGCCTATTTAAAAATTTGATCTGACGGTTTCGGAGTTGTACGACGCGATCACCGGATGCTCAGCGCTCATTAAGCCCGCAGAGGACAGCCTTACCTCGGCCAGAGCGTCTGAAGTTTGCCGCCGGCTCGGATGTCTCTAGTCTAGTGATTAAACATGAGATATTATTCGTCTTGTGTATATCTAACGGGCGATCTTTGGTCTCATTAATCTATAAATGGTTCCCTGGTAAATCGTTTTGGCTGAGGGCAAAGTGAAGTTTCATAACTTTATATTTAGGCTTTTTTAACGTTGTATCCTGCTGTATGTTTGACTGAAGCTACTTCTGTTATAATGGCTATTACTGATCAATACAACTGAAATTTAACAAAAAGAGTTAAATATTAAATATAAGTCACTATTTAACTTATTTTTATTGTGTATATTCTGTAATTGATATTTCTTATTCTATTGCTATTATTATAGTATTATTAATAAACCATATGCTATTATCAATATTTTTGTGATTGTATTATTGTATGATATTATATAATTATACTATTCATTACTATTTTATTTGCTGTATACTATTTGTTTATGTTATTGACTAAACTATTTACTATTACTTCTCACAAATGTTAGTTGTACCATAACATATGTATTAGCATGGATCCATCAGTTATCTTTGTTATTGCTCAAATCTGGTCAATCACAGAAAATGCTTTTCCACAATAAGAAAACTTAAATTATATCTCAGTATGGGGGTCTTCATCATTCTTATCCAAGAATAAAAAGCCAGATACATGACAAGTCTGAGCTTTGACCATTCTTTATTAAAACAAATATTTTACAAGTGTAACTATTGAGATTTCAAATAACTAGAGATGGAACTTTTTGTACACCACATACAAACCACTGAAATCGGTTGATAAATATAAAAACAGTTTTTGTTTTTATCCAGAAAAAATCGCAGCTCACCCTTGATTACAGTGCAGTCTTGCCCTCCGCAAAATGGCGGACCCGTTGACGTATCGCAGCAACGTTCCAAAGCGGCCAATAGGGCGTCTATGTATTATATTATGTCTATGATCAGCAGTAGGGGGCGTGTCTACTCATGATGGGGAGGAGTGAGAGAGAGTCAATCAGCAGTAGGGGGCGTGTCCATTCATGATTGGGGAGAAAAGAGAGTGAGCCAATCAGCAGAAGGGGGCGTGCCCATTCATGATTGGGGAGAAAAGAGAGTGAGCCAATCAGCAGTAGGGGGCATGCCCATTCATGATGGGGGAGGAGTGAGAGAGAGAGAGAGAGAGAGAGAGAGAGAGAGAGAGAGAGAAAGAGAGCCAATCAGCAGTAGGGGGCGTGTCCACTCATGATGGGGTAAGAGAGAGTAAAGAAAGACTGTAGAAAGAGAAATGACTGAGAGACATTACAAAAAAGAAAAGGTCAGAGCAATATCACTGGGTTTTGATCAGGCAAGAGCTTTCAATCATGCGTTGATATTAATAAATCTTTCCAGCGCTGAAGAAACCAAAGCGGGAAGCCCTGAAAAGAAACGCAGAGGTTGCATTGTTTCTTCTCCATATCGGAGTAACATTTGTTTTACTGTTTCACAGAACCAAGATATGCTGTTGTTGTGATGTTAGCTCTAGTAACGGGATTGTTAGTCTGGAGCTGCTGGCCACTAATTACTTGTATATACTCTTGTGTACTGTATGTTCATTTTTTGTTCTTCCTTGTCATTCGTTTGTCATCTTTGCTATGAAGCATTATTTTGCTTCGCTTCAGCTATGATAAAGAGACATCCACTCATTTTGGGGGCGGAGCAATGAAGGTAGGGGCGTGTCTGTTTGAGTTGATGTCAAATATAAACACCTTTAATGTGCATTTTTCTCTATAGGCGCATCCACTATAATGTGGACAAGTCAGCAACGATTTCAATGACGAATCGACAACAGTATTAGTTTACTGTTGTATTAGTTTACTGTTGTCAACAAACATTAGTTTATTAATAAATTATTAAAATAACAGTTTTTCCAACACTTTCATAACCATTACTTTTGCTGGTGCTCTGCAGCTTTATGTGTGCACTTGAGCACTTAATATTTATTATTAGTAGGATTCAAAATATTTCTGTATGCCACCAAATCATAAACATGCAACTAGTCGATTAATGGCTTGAGTAAACGACTACTAGTGGACTAGAAAAATCAGCCCTATACTTTTCCAGCGGTGGCCTTATTTCTGTGTCTAGCTCCTGTCAGAGCCGGAGAAATTGTGTGTTTTTCTGTCCAGATGTCTGTCAGACGTTCATGTTCTCTCTCGTGACTGATGGCCTGACGTGTGTATATGTGTCCTGTAGAGACTGAGGCGGCTTTCCAGAGCTAACTCGGGCCTTTCGCCGTAAATAAACACAAACGAGCCTCTCGTGAAGGTCGTCGGACGGGCGCTCACCTCATAAATTCGCAGACACTTTTACAAATAATGGAAGCGCATGCTTTCATCACGGGGGAGGCGCTTTGCATGTCTCCTTTCAATCTGAAGAGGCTGTTTACTGATCTTCAGGCCAGTGGAAAGAGTCGTCTGGATTACAACATGCTACTCCATATCCGCTCGCATCGTTCCAGACGAGTGTCAGCATGACGGGGAGCCGGTCACGTCACGCAGAGTCTGCAACCGAAACCTGGACGCAATTACAGTCTGTGTACATTCCCAGATGGAGGAGGAGTTGTGTTAGCTAGTTCTAAAGTTTGAAGTTTGTTGCATCGCTGACAGGCGTTAGAGGTATTCACACAGAATGCATTTTTTTGCGTCTAGAGATGCATTTTTTTAAAAATTGATTTTTTTTTAATGTTATGTCATGCAAGATGCTACAACAGTCAAACAAGCCCGTCTAAAGCATGTTTACATAGAAAAACAAGGGAAAACGTGTTCTTAGTGCACATTTCTGGTCTTTTGTGAACGATTCATCCGTGCATGTTATATTTACATTGCAGTTAATGATTTTGCATGAAAATATAACTCGCTCTGCATATTGAGCATTATTTCTTACAAGAGTTGCTATATGCAAACTCATAGGTTTGATTCCCAGGCAATGCATGAATGCATGAAGTCGCTTTGGATATAAATGTCTGCTAAAAGCATAAATGTAAATGTGCATGTAAATAAGTTTCCTTTTCAGTGAAAGTCAATGTTGTTTGTCACATTCCTCACTGCATTTTTTTGTTAAATATCCAGTTTTACTTGGAAATGTCAAATTGCTAAAGTAAAATTGGTTGCGAGTGCCGATTTTAGAGCAGAAATGCTTTTGAAAAGATGTTTTGTATTTTATTTGACCAATTAGCATGTTTCAGGCAGTCGAGCACTCATAACTCATTAAACCAGACGTGATTGAAGTGGTCAGAGAGTTTATTTGTGCTCTGCAGAGGAGATGACTACATCTGATGAGTGTGTGTGAAAGCCATGTTGTGAATAATTATAATCCTCATCATTTGTAAAGAACAGAACTTAAGAGGTGGAGCTTTTTGGCGCCGCGTGTTTCAAGTAGTTCTTCTGAACATTTTATATAATATTAAAATTGCTCCTCAGCCTTTTTGGAGTCTATTGAGTATCTGTACCTATCAGTTTATGTGTTGCCAAGAGTCCTTCTGTAGGGATTCGGTCACAGCTGGGTTGGAGAAAAACATGCTGTAAATTCAGTGTAGGGATGTGTAATTTGGGGACAACAAAAAAAACATTTAATTGTGTAATTGTGATTACGATTTAAAATGCAATTTGAAAATTTGTAGAGCTGCACAAATAAATTATTATTATTAAATAAGAATATAAACTTGCCAAATCAAAACAAAATAAGATCTATACTGTAAAATACAAATATATTATTGAATAAAAATTATATAATAATAATCACAATTTGGCCAAACTTTTGTGATTAAAAATCAATATGGCTATAAAAAACATTAGAATAATAAAATATTAAATGATTTAAAATGCAATAAAAAATGTCTGTGGATCTGCACAATTTGGCCAAAATACTTTAACTCAATATAGCTATATAATAATTATAATTATTACTATTATTATTAAATAAAAATAATATAATTATAATATCATATTAGTATTATAAATCAATTTAGTTATAAAGTTACAATAATAATAATTAGTTTAGTGTTGTAAATAAAAATATAAAGAATGCTAAATAAAAATTGTCACTATTTTAATATTTCACTTTAAAATAAAAAATAGAGTATTTCATGATAATAATAATTTTATTTTACATACTTATTACTTCATTTATAAAAAAATATATATATTTTGAAAACCGCAAGAATCCCTTAAAGCTTCTCTTTTGCTGATATATACGCAGCGCATATATTACTAATTATATTTAATTAAATCGTCACATTGTGATATCAGTTTGACTTGTATGAATCGCGCAGCTCTTCTTCATGCCTCTGTTTGGATGGGTTTTGATAGTGTGTCCCATTATTTTGAATGTATTGTCTTCCTTTGGTTTGTATCAGTTCTTTCCTCAGTGTGTGTAATTATCAATTATTAGGTGTTATAATTATCACAGGTGTGCTGTGAAGATGACCTTATCGAGAGGGTTTAACCTTAACGAGTCCTTCAGCGCTATCTTACCCATAATCCCCAGTCTGATCTTTAACTCTCACACTGGGCCAAACCAGCATGAGGCACAGAAGCAGAGCTGGGAGGAGACGAAGGCCGTGTGTTTAACCAGAGCGCGTTTGTAAACTCTGTGACCCCGGCTGCAGGATCAAGGGTTCGTCAAGTGTCTTTCCTGATATATGGAAAATATATCCGTGCTGTTTTCCCTCTGCGCTCGAACCCGAGTTTGGTTTAAATTCCTTTAACTGTGTGTCACATGTCAGACTTTAAGCCCAAACTGCATTTTTTTGTTGGTCAGACATTTTTGCCATTGCATAATAACAAACTGTGGTGAAGTGTGGCTTTTTAAAGAAGAAGAAGACGACTTTGCAGAAAATACTCGCCAGAATCAGAGTCAGAGAAATTCCATGTTTTTTAATTTTGTTGTGGCTTTTCCATACGTGTCCTTGCAGCACGTTGGGAAGTTTAAGCCAGAAAAACATTTTTGACATTTTTGGAGTGTTTTACAAGAAAATACCAATTCAAATTTCATGTTTAAATAAATCAAATATCAAATAAATGCAGCATTGGTGAGCATTTAACATTAACACGTTTTCTTGCAGTCAATAAATGTATCCCTTAAAACCCATCTTTGATCACTAAAACTATATATTTAAATTTTTTTGCTTAAAATTTTTGCTTGAAATATATTGTGTACGTTTATCGTATTTGCATATCGTACTGCAAGTGATTACTGTAGTGGTTTTTACTGCTTGTTTGTTAGTTTATGTTCCTTCCTGACACATTTATTGAGTTGGGTAAATCAGAGTTGACGTTAATTTCTCTGGCGGTTGTTGACCGCTGTGTTTACAGCGAGTTTACTCTTTAAATGTGGATCACTTCTTCTTAACCTCAAACCACAAAACACAAAAATATGAACTGTCGGCATTAAGAAAATTAATTATGAGCTAAATGAAGATGGGGGTAGAAATAAAACCATGTGAAGTTTATTTTCATAATTATTATTAATTCCTTATTTTACTGTCAATTGTTTCACTCTTCACTGTGATATTTTTTTATTTTGTAAATTAAATAATTTTTGTTTTTTTATTTCTTACATAAATAAATTAAAATTAATCAAGCTTGTTTGTGGATTTCATCCAAAATGTTCAGTCAGTAATATGGGACTCATAAACTCTTTTACTTGGACTTTAAGGGTTTTCAATGAGTTCTGCATAGTTAAGATTTTGAGCTTCATATGCATTCAGATTTAGTTTATTTTCTCCTTTCTTTTCGGTGTCCACAGGTTGATGAAATCTACCACGATGAGTCTCTGGGAAACAACATCAACATTGTGCTGGTCCGGATGATCCTGGTGGGATATCGTCAGGTGAGCGTTGAGCATAAACACTTATTTAAAGTCCCCTGTAGTCAATCATTTGATCCATTAAAAATCATCTTTGATCATCAAAAATACATATTTAAATAGTCTTTCCTTAAAAAAAAATATTTTACACCTTGAAATATCTTGAATGTAACTCGACACCCTTGCCTCATTTAGTATGCGTGGTTCTATGAATATTCAAATGAGCCCCGCCTCCACTCACTCACTCACTCAGAGATCCACTGGTTGACGATCACACGTTGATCTGATTGGGTTACAAGGTAGTTTGTGACGTCAGAAACACCAGCGATTTCAGTGTTTTTGAGACTGTCTTTGGTTCACTGCAGTTTTAAGCAGAAAATACTCAGCAATGCTGTCGACTTATGAATTTACACATGATTTGTCTTAAAGCGTATTCAAATATAGACATATAAACAACATTAAAAGCTGGATTTTCACCACAAGGAGACTTTAAACAGTACAGAAAGAAACCATTGACCCAAACGCCTGGAGTATTCAGCTACTTACGCTGTACAGTATATACAAAACTGCAGTGAACCGTCCTTCGGATGAGACGTTAAACCGAGGCCCTGACTCTCTGTGGTCATAAAAAATCCCAGGATGTCTTTCGAAAGAGTAGGGGTGTAACCCCGGCATCCTGGCCCAATTTGCCCCTTGGCCTCTGTCCATCATGGCCTCCTAATCATCCCCATATACTGATTGGCTTCATCACTGTCTCCTCTCCACCAGTAAGCTGGTGTGTGGTGAGCGTTCTGGCGCAATATGGCTGCCGTCGCATCATCCAGGTGGATGCTGCACATTGGTGGTGGTTGAGGAGATTCCCCCCCCCCGTTCTATGTAAAGCGCTTTGAGTGTCCAGAAAAGCGCTATATAAATGTAATGAATTATTATTATTATTATTATACAGTATAGTGTAAAAATCTATTCATATTGTAGCAATTCAGTTCAAAATAATAATGGATCTGCTGGTCAATCATGTTTATGTGCAGTGTTCATTATATCCGGATCAGTCGATCACCGACTGAAGATACGCCTACATGCCTTATTAAAGAGAAGTTATTAAAGCTTTCTGTGAAATAGTAGAGATTTGACTAATAACTAGCC
>CM070830.1:39481319-39566319 GCA_036326025.1 Chrosomus eos | reverse complement strand
AGTCCAGACTCCAGACTGCAGGCAAACGTTTGTTTCGATGTTTAGTCTGGTCTGACCCAGAGCTTCTCTACTAGTTCTGCTTCAGGACATCACTGGCATTACACTCCATTTTATTCATTTCATTTATTTTATATTTTATTCAACTTAATTTTATTGTGTATTTTATTCAACTTAATTTTATTTTATTTTATTGTTTATTTTATTTAACCTTATTTAATTGTATTTTATTTGGTTTTATTTTTTATTTTAATTAAATTAATTTAACTATTTAATTTTTCATTTAATTTAACTTAATTTGATTTCATTTTATTTAGAATTTAATAAAAAAAATTTATTTAATTTTTAATTTAACTTAATTTAAATTTCATTTTAATTTAATTTAACTTTATTTTATTGTTTTATTGTTTTAATTTAATTTTCATTCAAGTTAATTTAACTATTTAATTTTTCATTTAATTTAATTTAACTTCATTTTATTTTTAATTTAATAAAAAAATATTTTTTTTATTAAAAAATATTCATTTTGTACACTCATTTTTATTTATTTTATTTATTTTTTATTTTATTTTATTCAACTTCCTTTTATTTTATTTTATTGTTTATTTAATTTAACTTCATTTTATTTGTATTTTTATTTATTTTATATTTAATTTAACTTTATTTAATTTTAGTTTTTTATGGATTTATTTTTATTAAATTAATTTAACTATTTAATTTAACTATTTTATTGTTTTAATTTAATTTTCATTCAAGTTAATTTAACTATTTAATTTTTCATTTAATTATTCATTTTTTTTATTTTATTTTATTCAACTTCCTTTTATTTTATTTTATTGTTTATTTTATTTAACTTCATTTTATTTTTATTTTTTATTTTATTTAACTTTAGTTTTTTATTGTTTTATTTAAATTTTCATTCAAATTAATTTAATTATTTATTTTTCATTTAATTTAATTTAACTTCATTTTATTTTTAATTTAATAAAAAAATTATTCTATTTAATTTTTACACTCCATTTTATTTATTTATTTATTATTTTATTTTATTGTTTATTTTATTTAACTTCATTTTATTTTTTTTTATTTTATTTAACTTTAGTTTTTGTTTTATTTAAATTTTTTCATTCAAATTAATTTATATTTATTTTTCATTAATTAATTAACTTAATTTTATTTTTAATTTAATAAAAAAATTATTCTATTTAATTTTTACACTCCATTTTATTCATGTTATTTATTTATTTTTTATTTTATTTTATTCAACTTCCTTTTATTTTATTTTATTGTTTATTTTATTTAACTTCATTTTTTTTTTTTATTATTTAACTTTAGTTTTTTATTGTTTTATTTTAATTTTCATTCAAATTAATTTAACTATTTATTCTTAATTTAATTTAATTTAACTTAATTTTATTTTTAATTTAATAAAAAAATATTCTATTTAAATTTTAATTTAAATTTCATTTTAATTTAATTTAACTTTATTTTATTTTATTGTTTTATTGTTTTATTTTAGTTTTCATTCAAGTTAATTTAAGTATTTCATTTTTCATTTAATTTAATTTTATTTAATTTTATTTTTCATTTAATTAATTTTTTTATTCTATTTAATTTTTAATTTAACTTAATTTAAATTTAATTTTAATTTAATTAATTTAATGCTATTTAATTACATTTATATAAAAAAAATTATTGCCACAAATTATACATGCATGCCTTTAACAGACGCTTTTACCCACAACCCCCCATTGTAGCTGTAGCTGTTGTAGCTGTAGCTGTTATAAACTAGTCTGGACTAAACTGTTTCTGGTGTTTTTGCTGTGTTGTGTGTGTTAGTCCATCAGCCTGATTGAGCGAGGGAACCCGTCCCGGAGTCTAGAACAGGTCTGTCGCTGGGCGAACACGCAGCAGAGACTCGACCCCGATCACGCCGAACATCACGACCACGCCATCTTCCTCACCAGGCAAGACTTTGGTCCCGCAGGTATGCAAGGTACTGTGTTTCTCTCGATCGAGGCTGTGCAGAGTAAGTGCTTCTTTACGCTTCTGTTCTCCTACGGGTGGCATCAAGATGCCCAGGACATCAGCTCCTGCTGAGTTACACAGTGTGTTAACTGGGCATCCATGCCAACTCGAAGCAACCACAAATACTCTTTGACCGCTATGTTGCGAAGGAGAGTTTTTGGCATGTAGAGGAAAAGAAAACATGATTATCTGTAGCTGTGCTCTCTCAACAATGCTAATATTCCTAGTTAAAATGTTTACCTTTCTGTAAACATGTTAGTCAGTCCCTCCAGAAAAACGTGATTATGCGATCGTATAATTCAATGCATAATCACTGTACAATCCATAACTAATCAAATAAGCTGGAATAACATTGAACTGCTATTTCACAAAGATATGTTTGATATTCATGAAACAAAACATGATGATATTCAGATGAACTCGTTTTTTGTTTCATCAAGTGGTCCCTTTTTGTGGTTTATTTTAATTAAGGTTTATTTATTTAAAAAATAAAATTATTTATTTATTTTAAAAAATGAGGGCCCAATGATTTCCGCGATGCAGAAAACACAGATGTAATCGAGGAATTCAGTCATAATAATTATCGTCATATCATAAACACAGAAACTTCAAGGTCGTCACTGCGACCCATCAAAATAAAAGTTTGATTTAACTTGAAGAAATTGTGACAGAAATATATTACTGTTGTACAGGAGAATCTGAATGTAATAATAATAATAAAATGTAAGATTTAAGATTTATTATAATAAATAAATAAATAAATATACAAATGTTCTTCCATGTTTTCATGTTAGAATAAAACCTCTGTTGTGCAGGACTTTGTTTGCCAAAAAAGGGTTTCATTTTAATTTGATTAAAAGATAAATTAAAATACACAGAATTTCTGAAAAAACAAAACTTTTTCAAAGGGGCCTTTTTATTGTAAAAAAAAAAAGAAAGGATAAATTAAGTTGTTTTTATGAATTCAATTAATTAGCCGTGCTTTTGTTTATTCAAATTTAGTTAAACCATTAAAATAGAATTCAGAATTTTTTACGGAAAACAGATTTTTTTTTAAATAAAATGGAATTCGAGAAAAAAAATGGCCTTTAAATAAATTTTTTTGCTAAATTCTTAATAAATTGCTGTTAAATTGTATAAGTTTAAAAAATAAGTTTCACTTATATAAGTTTGAAAAAATAAAATAGAATTTGGGGAAAAACAGATTTCATCGGGCCCTTCTCTTCTAGATTGTGTAAATGTCATTACATATTTACATTAAATGCAAAATATTAGTATCTTTTCTCTTCACTAACTTCAAGTCTTGGATGTAAGTTTAGAGAATAACTATCAGCATGATCCTCTAACCACAAACAAACAAAAATAATCATATTTCTTTAGGATTTGAAACTTCCATTTGCATATAAAGTGTGTTTCGTTCATCTTTCTGTACAATAAATGACTTGCTCTCCTGCATTGACATTCACACATCACCTGAAGAGTGTGAAGACGCTCTGATCACACACACAGTTTCTGCTGAAGCATCAGGACTGTCCTGTGTGTGACTCTCAGTGTGTGTGTAGCATCAGGACTGTCCTGTGTTTGACTCTCAGTGTGTGTGAAGCATCAGGACTGTCCTGTGTGTGACTCTCAGTGTGTGTGTAGCATCAGGACTGTCCTGTGTGTGACTCTCAGTGTGTGTGAAGCATCAGGACTGTCCTGTGTGTGACTCTCAGTGTGTGTGAAGCATCAGGACTGTCCTGTGTTTGACTCTCAGTGTGTGTGAAGCATCAGGACTGTCCTGTGTTTGACTCTCAGTGTGTGTGAAGTGTAGAGCTGGTGTGTGAGGGATGTGTGTTGAGGTTTCCAGACTCATGTGTGATGTTCAGTAATGTGTGTTTTCTGTTTCACTCGTGTGCTGTTGCTACGCCACGCTCTCTGTTGTGCTCATAACATGACAACCTTTCCCCCCCGAGGGCAAACATCACACCCCGTCCCGAGCTTGAGCCCTGATCCAGGGCCAGTTATAGGCGGATGCGCACAGTGAAGCTGATATTAGTCGATCAAGCCCTGATTCAGCAGATCCTGCACTAATAACAGCTAAACCTGCTTTATAGCTGTCAAATCACTTCAGAACATGTTGCTCATCCACCGCTGGCTATCAAAATAAATGTTACATGAATAAATGTTTTTTTTTACATTTATTTTTATGAGCCTTGCAACCCTGTTATGAAAAAAATACTGAATACAGAATACAGTTTAAAACCATAAAACTATAATTAAAAATTTTTTGTGTAATTTAATACATTTTATTTAATATATTATATTAATATAAATAGCAATATATTATATTTATTATATAGAAAAATATATCAAATTAGATTTTTTTAAAAAAAAAATTTTCTAGCAATAAATTAAATTGCTGAATTGTTTTCAAAAATAAACTATATATATTTTATATATATATATATATATATATATATATATATATATATATACACAAAATGAATAGATTCATAGATCATATATTAAAAAATTTTTTATGAAACATCAAATTAATGAAAAACACAACATGGGTTAACATAATCTGGGAACATATGTTAACAATAATAATAATGTATTTAGTGTATAAACACACAATAATAATAAATAGTAAAGTACATAAAATAATTTTTGTATTTAGCTTTTATTTCCCCCAAACTAAAAACAAAAAATACAGATGCATGCCACACTTCAGTTTGTGTGAAACCTAAAAAAGTGTATTAACTTGTCTTGTCTTCCTAACTTTTAGATATATGTTTTTATGTTAAGTTTATGCCAGTAATATATTTATGGTTGTTATAGGGCAAAGATGTTGTAAAAGCAGTACTATATTCTGCATTGATATCAGTCACGATATCCTGATTTAATGTACTCTAATACGCTGTGATTAGCATTAGCATGCAAGAGCTTGGTCCTCCTGGAGCACATGTGTCTGAGGACAGATCAACGCTAGGCTAGCATGCGTGATTTTTTTTCCCAAACCACTTCAGCGGAAATCCCGCCCTGCAGCTGATTCTAGAGTTTTCATTGGTCATGTCAATCACTGTACAGATTGCCTACACCCAACCCTGATCCCTAAACCTACCCGTCACTGTAACCTAAACCAATGAAATCGGTTGCAGGGCGGGATTTCCGCTGAAGTGGTTTGGGAAAAAAAATCACGCAGGCTAGCATGTGTCTGAGGACAGATAAACACTAGGCTAGCATGTGTCTGAGGACAGATCAACGCTAGGCTAGCATGTGTCTGAGGACAGATCAACGCTAGGCTAGCATGTGTCTGAGGACAGATCAACGCTAGGATAGCATGTGTCTGAGGACAGATCAACGTTAGGCTAGCATGTGTCTGAGGACAGATAAACGCTAGGCTAGCATGTGTCTGAGGACAGATAAACGCTAGGCTAGCATGTGTCTGAGGACAGATAAACGCTAGGCTAGCATGTGTCTGAGGACAGATAAATGCTAGGCTAGCATGTGTCTGAGGACAGATCAACGCTAGGCTAGCATGTGTCTGAGGACAGATAAACGCTAGGCAAGCATGTGTCTGAGGACAGATAAACGCTAGGCAAGCATGTGTCTGAGGACAGATCAACGCTAGGCTAGCATGTGTCTGAGGACAGATCAACGCTAGGCTAGCATGTTTCTGAGGACAGATAAACGCTAGGCTAGCATGTGTCTGAGGACAGATAAACGCTAGGCTAGCATGTGTCTGAGGACAGATAAACGCTAGGCTAGCATGTGTCTGAGGACAGATCAACGCTAGGCTAGCATGTGTCTGAGGACAGGTAAACGCTAGGCTAGCATGTGTCTGAGGACAGATCAACGCTAGGCTAGCATGTGTCTGAGGACAGGTAAACGCTAGGCTAGCATGTGTCTGAGGACAGATCAACGCTAGGCTAGCATGTGTCTGAGGACAGATCAACGCTAGGCTAGCATGTGTCTGAGGACAGATCAACGCTAGGCTAGCATGTTTCTGAGGACAGATAAACGCTAGGCTAGCATGTGTCTGAGGACAGATAAACGCTAGGCTAGCATGTGTCTGAGGACAGATAAACGCTAGGCTAGCATGTGTCTGAGGACAGATCAACGCTAGGCTAGCATGTGTCTGAGAACAGGTAAACGCTAGGCTAGCATGTGTCTGAGGACAGATCAACGCTAGGCTAGCATGTGTCTGAGGACAGGTAAACGCTAGGCTAGCATGTGTCTGAGGACAGATAAACGCTGGGCTAACATGTGTCTGAGGACAGATAAACGCTTCGCTAGCATGTGTCTGAGGACAGATCAACGCTAGGCTAGCATGTGTCTGAGGACAGACAAACGCTAGGCTAGCATGTGTCTGAGGACAGATCAACGCTAGGCTAGCATGTGTCTGAGGACAGATCAACGCTAGGCTAGCATGTGTCTGAGGACAGACAAACGCTAGGCTAGCATGTGTCTGAGGACAGATCAACGCTGGGCTAGCAGCAGATGTACTTGTTTCTCATGCAACCCTCAGGCTGGCTAAATATGTGTTGTTTGGTTATGTAAAAAATCCAATAATGCTCTTCACTCTACACGGCTGAACGGCAATGGGAATATCACCAGTGTTAAACATGTGATCATCAAACGATCAGCCTAGTTATTATTGATGCTTTAAAACGCCAGCGGCTTCATAAGCTTCTCATAATCTGCATCTTCTGCTTTTCACCTGCATGCCAAAGACTGTCCGTGATCTCAGTTGCATGAAGATTTGAACATCAGCTAAACTACAGCTCGAGCGCTGCACATCTCCTGATCGAGTGTTTATCTGTGATCGTCTGTGTTGGGCTTTTTGTGGCGTTTGTGGGATTGATGGCTAAAGCTTTTTGGGTTGCTTGTGCGCTTCAAATGTTAAAGGATTAGTTCACTTTTAAAAAAACGTTTGCTGATAATTTACTCACCCCCATGTCATCTAAGATGTCCATGTCTTTCTTTCTTCAGTCGAAAAGAAATGAAGGTTTTTGATGAAAACATTCCAGGATTTTCTCCATATAATGGACTTCAATGGGACCCAAACGGTTCAAAGTCCAAATGACAGTTTCAGTTTAGCTTCAAAGGGCTTTAAACGACACCAGACGATGAATAAGGGTCTTATCTAGCCAAACCATCACTCATTTCAAACATAAAGTTTTATAAGCACAAATGCTCGCCTTGCTCTGTTCATGTGACGTCACGTGATACGCAATTACACTGAAAAGGTCATGAACGAACGTCACGAATGCGCATCACAGAACAGAGCAAGGCGAGCATTTGTGCTTATAAAACTTTATTTTAGAAATGAGCGATGGTTTGGCTAGATAAGACCCTTATTCATCGTCTGGTGTCGTTTAAAGCCCTTTGAAGCTGCACTGAAACTGTCATTTGGACCTTGAACCGTTTGGGTCCCAATGAAGTCCATTATATGGAGAAAAATCCTGGAATGTTTTCATCAAAAACCATAATTTCTTTTCGACTGAAGAAAGAAAGACATGGACATCTTGGATGACATGGGGGTGAGTAAATTATCAGCAATTTTTTAAAAAAGTGAACTAATCCTTTAATATTCATAATGAGTTTTCAGCCTCTGATATACACTCATAAAGTGTTTGAGACGTCTTTTGTTTTCAGACATTCAGAAATATTGCAACTTTGCTTTAAAACAACAAGTATTACATAGTGCATACTAATATTGAGTTTTATTTATATTTTATATATTTAAAGGGTACCTATTATGGCATTTAAAATGTTCCTAATATTGTTCTGGGAGTCCCCAACAACAGTTTTACAAGCATGCAATGACAAAAAACACTTTTGTTGTCTTTTAATATGCATTTATTTTTACCTGATTTGCTCACCGACTCCCATATGAATCGTTTAGCGAGTCATTTTTCCAAACCCCGCCTTTGGGTGACGCTAATCTGTGGTGATATGTTAGACACCCAGCCGACGGGGTGTCATTGGTTGTTGCGCTAGATCTTACCCAGATACAACAGTGCTATTTTCTGATTGGCTAACAACACCAGACGAACAACACCCGAGGAGACCAGGGTTGCCAGGTCTGCACAACAAAACCAGCCCAATTGCTCATTAAACTAACCCAATCACGGCCAAAAATATTCAAATAGCGGTCCCGGGTGTTTCCTCAATAACAATCATGTTCCAGTGGATAAAACAATCGCGTCAACCAGCGTGCACTACACAAACAACCCGCGGAAACAGTGCAGGCATACGGACCTGGCAACACTGGAGGAGACGCGCTTGAATCCTGCCGGTTCCACAGTGAGTGAGTTTTGGGCACTGCGGCATATTAAATATATTACAAATAGTTTTTCAGCGTGAGAAATACAATGTGTGGCCGGAGAGCGTGACAAAAGACCGAAATGAGTGACTGTCACGCTCAATGCGTGATGCGTGACACTCGAGAGCCCTGTGACAACTCCATCAACAACGACAAACACTTCACATATTTCAATACAATTGACATTGAAGACCTAAGTTAGCTGCTAGAAGCTGTGCTGTGCCTGTGCGTACACAACACACAAAATAATTATAGAACATGATACAAACATAAAAGCAACAGCCTACTTACAGATTGTGATTCGGAGAAGGAAGCTGATCCAAATAAACTCGGTACTGAACCTCCCTCCTTCAGTATCAGCCGGCTCGCAAATTCATACTTTATAGCATTTAGGTTTGTGAAGCAATCATCTTCAAAATGACGCGAACACAGAACAAGTTCGGGCTATAATACTTCTGTGGTATAGTTATGAACTGTAGCCACTGTCTTCAAATGCTCCTCACTGGGCAGATGAAAAAAGTTTGCTTTTGCGTCGCACTTCAAAACACAGCAGCGTCTCGTCGACATGATGTTTTCCCTGGTGTCTCCTAATGCAATGAGTGGGCGTATCTTATTCAAATAACTTGGACAAGTGACGTACGAAAGTGCATCGTTCGTCTATCGATTCATATCAACGACTCAGAGTCGACTCTTACTTTTGAGAGATAATAACTTTGTATACGGTGAACTTTCATATTTAAAACTTTGCAGGATGTTTTTGTTCACTTAGATCTATGTTACACACTACATGAAAGGTAATTTTCAAAATTCCATGATAGGTACCCTTTAAGAAATGCACACTACCGTTCAAGTTTGGGGTCTGTAAGAAATTCGTACTTTTATTCAGCATTAACAGTGAAGACGTTTATAATCTTACACAAGATTTCTATTTCAAATGCATTGCATGTCATTCATCAAGCATATTTGTATTGGCCATAATTGTAAATTATCCATAGTTTGCATGCATTTTGACTGCTCTTTATGAGGGATAGTGATAAAGCGCAGTCAAAAGCTCATTCAGCCCTTTTATGAAGCATGAGAATGATCAAATACATAAAGCATCTATTATCTATATAAATGCGAAAGAATACAAAATTGTCAGTTGAATTATGAATGTCCCACGGTTTTCAACAATCATAAATGTTTCTTGAGCAAAAAATCAGCATATTAGAATTACAATGATGCTGAAAATTCAGCTTTGATCACTGGATTAAATTACACTTCACATAGAAAACAGCTATTTTTGAATAAAAAAAAGATTTTTAATTTTTTTTTACAGTATTTTTGATCAAATAATGCAGCTTTGCAGTCCGACCCAAAACTTTTCTGTGTGTAATTACAATCAGCATTGCTCAACTTTTTGTCTCAGTGCATTCTGGGATTGCCTTGTTTCTGAGTGCAAAAGAAGTTAACTTTGAAGGCACTATAATAGCTCTTGAGCAGCTTTCAAATGTTCACATTTTTCAATTTTTTTCAAATACAATGCCTAATGCGACAACTCATTCGGTTTTGAAACAGCAAGAAAAACAGAGAATGGTTCTTTCTTGAATAATCCCATTTTAAATTGAGAATTGCTCTTAAATGAAGACAGGAAGTGTGTGTGTGTGTGTGTGTGTGTGTGTGTGTGTGTGTGTGTGTGTGTGTGTGTGTGTGTGTGTGTGAGTGTGAGTGTGAGTGTGAGTGTGAGTGTGAGTGTGAGTGTGAGTTGAGTGTGTGTGTGAGTGTGTGTGTGTGTGTGTGTGTGTGTGTGTGTGTGTGTGTGTGTGTGTGTGTGTGTGTGTGTGTGTGTGTGTGTGTGTGTGTGTGTGTGTGTGTGTGAGTGTGAGTGTGAGTGTGAGTGTGTGTGACCCAGCGGCTCTTTGAACAGAAGGAATCCTTGACGTATTGAAACTGATAGTTGTAGAATGTCCCGCATTCCAGTTCCTCACGGATTGTCTTTGATGTGTGTCCCAGGTTACGCCCCGGTTACGGGCATGTGTCACCCGCTGCGAAGCTGCACGCTGAACCACGAAGACGGATTCTCCTCGGCGTTTGTGGTGGCGCACGAAACCGGACACGTGTGAGTTTACATCCGCTTTACACACTCCACTTAAGTAGTGAACAAAAGTGATATGAGCCTACGAGTTCTTTTATGAGGGAAAAAACGTATTCACAGACGAGGCTTAATCTAGTCCCGGACTAAAATGCGAAAAGCATCTCTTAAAATATGTCAGTGTTTTTGTTTCAAGATTCACAGCAGTGATGTTTTTAGCACGTTTATAAAAGCAACTTAAAGCATTAGTTCACCTCAAAATGAACATTTCCTAATAATTTACTCACCTCAATGCCATCCAAGATATCCATGTCTTTCTTTCCTCAGTGGAAGAGAAGTTACGTTTTTTGAGGAAAACATTTCTGGATTTTTCTTTAAACATTGACAGTTATTAATATTCCGTTGGTTGTCTCTTGTTTTTTGCACGTGTTCATGATTTCTTTGAAGGACCTGGACACAAATGTTCCCACAATCTGGCATGTTTCATTGCATTATTATCATAAATAAGCACAACTACGCAATATGCTAACAAAATATTTGACATGTTTTTAATAATATTAGCTGGAGATGTCAATTTTCCTTGGCTGGACGTCACTTTTGGACGTTTTTGCAACATGAATATATATATTTCCAGTAATTGCTTTCGCCTGTTTTACAATGCTCATGTTTAGGAGATGAGCGCACATGAACACTGTTGTGATTAGCAGGAGATTTCATGAGTTGGAGGTGTGTCATTCAACAATCATTTTGTAATTATGCTGTGATTGTAAAATATTGCCTGCACTAATTAGTTTGCATGCATTTTGTCTGCAGTTTATGAACATGGCAATAAAGCGCTGCCAGTTTATGAAGCATCGTTTAGTGCGGCTGCATGAGAATGATAAATACATGAAGCATCTATTATGTGTCTAATGTGCATGAGAAAGAGACAGAAAATTAAAATAGCTCAGTGTGAATAAATGATTGGGATGCACATCATAATTACAGCTCATAAGTATGAAGATTAGGGCTGCTCAATAGCGCCTCCTGTAGGACACGATGAAGACTTGCTCCTTTTGCCACTGCCAGATGTTTTCAGGTCTTTACAAGAAGATTCCAGTAACTGCAAAAAATATGCTTTTCTATCTCATTTATGTCTTGTTTTCCAGAATATCTGAACATTATTAAATCAAAATGCATTTACTTGAGAAGCTAAATTATTTAAGATAGCAAGTCTAGTTTAATGGAAGCAACCATAAGAAATAGGGTAGTTTATGCATAAAAAAAGTGGATTCAAAAAAAATGTCAAGGTTATTTTTCTGACCCCACTGACAGATATTTGTTCTTGTTTAAAAGCACAAACTCGTTTCATTTTAATACATTTTTCAGGAAACAAGACTCAATAACTTTGCATATCCAGTAAATGCATCTTGATTACATATCTAAACATTCTTAAATCAAAATGCATTTACTTAAGAAGCAAAATTATTTAAGATAGCAAGTCTAGTTTAATGGAAGCAACCATAAAAAACCCCAATAAACCCTAATAAACTAGTAAAGGGAAAACAGTCTGTCTCGTGACTCCACACGCTGAGTGAACAGTTTCTGCTTTAACACTGTACTTTATACTTTATCAAGTCAACATATCTCTGTTTACTTCCACAGTCGCACACGTTTCTGACTGAATCAGGAAACTTTAGTTTTATTCAGTCGGATGTTTTATTCATGATGAATCGATTGGATGGTGAAAAGTGTCTTTATATGACATTTAAATGAAGAGGATTTTTGGCATCAAATGACTTTTTGAAAGGAGCGACCTTTCATTAATGGTATTCAATTTTGATTAAAGATTATTTAAAAAAAAGACTTGAAACATAAATTAATTAAGAAAGTAAAACCATTTTGATCTTTGAAGCGATTTAAGAGATTAGAATATATATATTACTGTTCAAAAGTTTGCGGTTATTAAGATACCTTTTTTAATCAATTTATTCAGAAAGGACACATTAAAATAATCAGTAAAGACATTTCTATTTCAAATAAACGCTTTTCTTTTGAACTTTCTGTTCATCAAAGAATCCTGAAAAACAAAATGTGTCACAGTTTCCACAAAAATATGTGTTTTCAGCATTTATAATAATCATAAATGTTTCTTGAGCATCAGATCATCATATTATAGTGATTTCTGAAGGATCATGTGACACTGAAGACTGGAGTAATGATGATAAATTCAGCTTTGATCACAGGAATAAATTATACTTTACTATATATCCACATAGAAAACAGCTTTTTACATTGGAATAATATTTCAAATGTTTTACTGTATTTACCTTTTGATCTACATGAAACCTACAGGGACTTCTGGCAAACTCTTTTCAACATACTATGCTTTTTTTTAATGATGCTGCACTATGAGCAAACGCTGCATAGCACCACATAAAAAAAGAAAACAGTGTGTGAGAGGTTATTATTGCTCATTTTTTACAAACTGAAGCTAATAAAAAAATATTGCGGAGCACCATGTCACAGAACCGACTGAGTCTCGGTTATGTTAGATTCTTTTGTTGTTCTGGTTGAGAAACGTTGTTGGGTAGTGTCTTATGATATTGTTTGGTATGGTATTTTCTTTATGCGACAGTGAACGTCTATAAATGTCTCTTCGATGTACTTGGAGTGCGGGGTTAGGGGGGCACATATATATTTTTTAACTTGCTACGCCACTGGTTGTGGGTAATATTAGCCTCTATAATGAGCACGGATCCACTCTATGAAAAACCAGTGGAAATAGAAGACCATCCGGGGACTTCTGGCCTACTCTTTTCAGCAGACTATGCTTTAGGACACACTTATACTAATCTCACACACTGTTTCGGGTGAGATGCAGCACATGTTTGGTGATACTCCACAGTGTTGTGATGGTTGTGCTGGATGTTTCAGGCTGGGAATGGAGCACGATGGCCAGGGGAACCGGTGCTCAGACGAGACCAGTATGGGCAGCATCATGGCTCCACTGGTCCAGGCCGCGTTTCACAGATACCACTGGTCCCGCTGCAGCAAACAGGAGCTCAACCGATACATACAGTAAGACTCTCATCTTCATCTCTGCACTCGGGATTCCCGAGATGATGCAGACTTAAAGCATTAGTTCACCTCAAAATGAAAATTTCCTAATAATTTGCTCACCCCAATGCCATCCAAGATATCCATCTCTTTCTTTACTCAGTGGAAGAGAAATTAAGTTTTTTGAGGAAAACATTTCTGGATTTTTCTTCGAATAATGGACGTCAATCGACACCAACGTTTTGAAGTCCAAATCAATGCAGTTTCAAAGGTCTTTGAAGAGCTTCAACGGGCTGAGCACAGATGAGGAAGAGTCTTATCTAGCCATTTTCAAAAAAAAAATCTATATATATATACTTTTTAACTACATTTGTTGGATTGAGCTGATCTGCAACGTGCCGGGAACTACATCATCACGCTGAAAGGTCATGCTCGAAAAAAACGTTTAGGTTTTAAAAGATTTAAACGCCCAGGATATGCACACGTAAGGACCATTTTAAACAATAATATGACACAAAGACATAAATATGTCATTCAACATATAATACAATTTGAATTATCCTCCTTCCCACGGTCTCTCTGTAAACAGTGGGCGGTACTTCCGCCGGCGACATTGAGCGTGAGCTTTCAACGTGATGACGTAGTTCCCGGCGCGTTGCAGATCAGCTCAATCCCAACAATTGTAGTTAAAAAGTATATATTATATATATATATATTTTTTTTTTAAATGCCCTATGGTTTGGCTAGATAAGACTCTTCCTCATCTGTGCTCAGCCCGTTGAAGCTCTTCATAAACCTTTGAAACTGCATTGATTGGGACTTCAAAACGTTGGTGTCCATTGACGTCCATTATTCGAAGAAAAATCCAGAACTGTTTTCCTCTAAAAACTTAATTTCTCTTCCACTGAGGAAAGAAAGACATGGATATCTTGGATGGCATTGGGGTGAGCAAATTATTAGGAAATTTTAATTTTGAGGTGAACTAATGCTTTAATCTCTCCGGACGGAAAGAAATGAGATTAATATGTTTGGTTTCATTGTGTTTTAGTTTGGTTTTGCCTGTGTTCTCAGTCATTGTTAGTTGCATTGGTTGATAATTAAGTTACACACCTGTTCTATGTTATGTTGAGTAGATCCATGTATATATAGTTATATATATAGTATAAGGTCTTAGTTTTCTGTTCGTTTAAGTGTCAGATGCTTTGTTAATTCTCAGAGTTCATTAAAGGCTCCTGTTATTCCTGCTTTTTACTCTTACAGTCTTTAAATCTGACGCTGTCAACGTTTACACACACTCATACGCCCCAAACCCGTGTGACTTTATTTCCTCCGTCTGACTGTCACGATTATTGATTAATCGTCTGATCAGGGTTATTCGAACTAATCGCAATTATTGTGCAGTTTAAATTAAAAAACACATTTTTACATCCAAATAAAGGAAATTTAAGCACTTAAAAATTATATATATATATATATATATATATATATTTTATATATATATATATATATATATATATATATATATATTATATATATATCAAAATGTATTTAAAATTATATATATTAAAATGTATTTAAAATTATGTATATATATATATATATATATATATTCAAATGTATTTAAAAATTATAATATAATAGGCCCATATGATTTACTTTAGTGCTGAAAATTAATACTGTAAGTGACATGAACAAAATAGAATTAAATTGTTTATTGCAACTATTTATGACAGTTAATCATCAGCACAAAATCCGTGATCGTGACAGGCTTACTAACACTAAAGATGTTTTACATATTCCCAGAATGCTCTTTTTGAGCAATCAAATGAAGACAAAAATGCACCATATATGATCATAAAAGTCATATCAGTCACAAAGCATCACTTGACTGGAGAAGAATATATTGCACTCCTCATATGATGCTTTTATGATGCTCTTTTGTCATTTTTTGGAGTTCAACAGTCTCAAACCCCTTTAAACATCCTGCAGCGTGTCGTTTGTGTCCAACAGAAGAAAGTAATATGCGATGAGAGTGAATGTATGTTTTGTAACTCATTTTTGAGCAATGTATTGATAAAGCGTCCATAAAACTGCTGTATTTGTTTCAGCTCGTACGACTGTCTTCTGGATGATCCGTTCGAGCTGAAGTGGCCCAAACTCACGGAGCTTCCCGGGATAAACTACTCCATGGATGAGCAGTGCCGCTTCGATTTCGGTGTGGGTTATAAGATGTGCACCGCCGTGAGTATCTAATCCATCTGAATTTGTGAATAGAGGCTTGATTTGTTTGTTTATTGTGTAGGGGTGTAACGGTTCACAGAACACACGGTCTCGGTTCGATACGATACAGTGGTGTCACGGTTCGGTGCGTTTTCGATACAGCAAAGAGAAAGAAATGCCTGAGAAATGTCCTATTTATTAAAAGAAAAATGATTTTTAAATACCGGTAAGTGTGAGTTTTCCTTCATCTTAAAACTTTTAGTTTTATAAATGGGGGTAATCTTTGAAGGGTGAACAAATAATGTTTTGGTCATCACATTAAAAATTTTAATATGATAATATTTGAGTTTTGAAGTACTGGAAAAAGATGTGTAACAATTTGACTATTTCTGCCAAACTTACATGGTTACAGTGAGTGTTACTACAGTAAATCCGTGGTGAATGCTGATCTGTGGACTTAAAGGGATAGTTCACCCAAAAATAAAAATTAAGTCATTAATTACTCTCCCTCATGCTGTACCAACCCCGTAAGACCTTCGTTCATCTTCGGAACACAAATTAAGATATTTTTGATTAAATCTGAGAGCTGGGTCACTCCTCCATAGGCTTCCTAAGGGATTGAAACTTGACGGCCCAGAAAGTCATTGAAGAATGTTTAAATATTTCATGTGCCTACAGTGGCTCCACTATAAGTTTATCAAGCGATGAGAATACTTTTTGTGCGGAAAAAAACTAAAATAATGACTTTATTCGACTATTCCATTGCTTCCTTGTGGGCCTGAGATGAGAGTTCAAGAGATTTCCAGGACGCATGTGCGAGAACTGAGATGAGGACGTTCTTCTTCTACTACTTCTACTACGTCCTCATCTCAGTTCTCGCACATGCGTCCTGGAAATCTCTTGAACTCGTCTTTTCTCTCGTTTTTTACACACCTTTAGAACAACCAAATCAAGCCCAGTTTTTTGTGCATGTTTAGATAGATGATTAAGGAAAAGTCACAGAGGTTCATGCCCCTGAGATGAAGGTTACACTTTTAAAAAATGAAGGACCCAAACACTGATTAAGGGTTAAAAAACAAAACAAAAAAACGTTCCTTTTCCTTTAATCCTCCCTTGTCTGGCTTCTGCGACTCTAAGCAATGCCTGAACTTTGCATTTTGAGCAGTTCTTGTGTTGTTTGTGCCTCTTCACGATGACTCCTCCTCATTTGTAAGTCTCTTTGGACAAAGGCGTCTGCTAAATGTAAATGTGTCTCTTCTCGTCCTCTAGTTCCGCACGTATGACCCGTGTAAGCAGTTGTGGTGCAGTCATCCTGATAACCAGTACTTCTGCAAGACTAAGAAGGGTCCGCCTGTGGACGGCACCGAGTGTGCGCCGGGAAAGGTCAGACTTCTCCTCTGTCATTTATAATATCATTACATATTCAGCTGGCTCAAGAACAAACTGTCCTTGCTTTGGAGAAAATGTTCAACTCGCATTAACGTGTCTTTGACAAGCGGCTATTTTTTACTTCAAACAACCGATTATATCTTCACTGATGCTTTTCCGGACTTGTTCACTCGCGCACGCTCACTCACTTACTCAACAAAACTGATCATTATCTAAATCCCTTAAACACTTTTAAAGCCCGGGCATCCGACAATCAATGTTTTCATTAATACATTTTAAATACAGAACAAGGCTGTCCCATATTTAATCTGTTAATAAAACAAAATTGACCAATATTTTAGCTCTTATTAAAATAATATTGACCAATATTTAAATCTCTTAATTAAACAATATTGACCAATATTTAATTTCTTAATAGAATATATATTGGCCAATATTTTGTTTCTTAATAGAGCAATATTGACAAATATTGACCAATATTTTATCTCTTAGAGCAATATTGACCAATTTTTCAATCTCTTATTAGAACAAGACCGGCCAATATTTAATCTCTTAATGAAACAATATTAACCAATATTTATTCTGTTAATAAAATAGTATTGACCAATATTTAATCTGTTAATAAAACAATATTAACCAATATTTAATCGGTTACGAAAACAATATTGACCAATATTAAAATCTCTTAATAGAACAATATTGACCAATATTTAATCTCTTAATAAAATAATATTGACCAATATTTCAATCTCTTAAAAAACAATATTGACCAATATTTAATCTGTTAATAAAACAATATTAACCAATATTTAATCTCTTAATATTTTTTTTATTACCAATATTTAATTTCTTAATAGAATATATATTGGCCAATATTTTGTTTCTTAATAGAACAATATTGACCAATATTTAATCTCTTAATAAAATAATATTGATCAATATTTCAATTTCTTAAAAAAACAATATTGACCAATATTTAATCTCTTAATAAAATAATATTGACCAATATTTCAATCTCTTAAAAAACAATATTGACCAATATTTAATCTGTTAATAAAACAATATTAACCAATATTTAATCTCTTAATATTTTTTTATTACCAATACTTAATCTCTTAATAGAACAATATTGACCAATATTTAATCGGTTACTAAAACAATATTGACCAAAATTAAAATCTCTTAATATTACAAATCTGACCAATATTTAAATCTGTTAAAGGGACAGAGTCATAATTTACCCACCCTGGTGTTGTACTAATGCCTTTTGCACTTGTCTATATAGTAGCAGTGAATAGCGACCAGCATCGAGCTTTTTAAAACAGACACAAAGAATTAAAATAAATATTTAGAATTAGAATAAAAGGCGGGCATGATGCATCAAGTGTTCGTGCTCCTGGTTTAGGACACAATGTTGGCGTATGTTAAAGGTGTATGTTAGTGATGCTTGTTGATGTGTGTGTTGCAGTGGTGTTTTAAAGGCCACTGCATCTGGAGGTCTTCCCATCAGCCCTACGGTCACGACGGAGGCTGGAGCTCCTGGGGGAAGTTTGGCTCGTGTTCTCGAACCTGTGGAGGAGGAGTTCGTTCCCGTAACCGTCAGTGCAACAACCCTGTGTGCGTTTACATAACCCAACCGTGAGCCAGTAGCGTTTACATTACCCTTTAAATTGTGCAAATTGAAATTGCGATCAATGGAAACACGTCAATAGGTGGTTTGCAGTCACATGATTGTGATGACGGGATTCAAAGATGACGGCGCTCTCGTTTCTCTGGTGCATGAGGTCTATAGTGCTTCCGAAATATACCAAATCACTTCCTGCCCTCCATTTGCATTTCCCGCCATGGCAACGCTGTGACGTCATATCCAAACAAGCTTTTTTGCAAAAGCTCACATATATCGCAAAAAAGTTTTTACGCTCACATAAGGAGGTTTTACAGCAGTGGGGGTTTCTTTAAGACTGCGAGGGGAGCTCGGCGTCCCCTATAATGTGTTTTTGATACAATAAATTGTAAACGGATACTTTGACTGCTTGTTATTATGGTTACTCACAGCTGATGTAGCCAGCGCCTTTATTTATTAATTTCGAAAGGTCAGTTTCACCAGAACTCCTTTACTAGGTGTCCTCTATCACTTTTTAATGGACACCCTGCAGCCAATCAGAATCGAGTATTCACCCAGACCATGGTATAACATCAATGAATGGAAACGCGGTCATTTCGCAATCGCTTTTTATCGACATTTCGAAAATATCGTGATTTGTGCAAATCTGTAATGGAAACATGTCAGTGACTCCTGTCTCTGTCCACAGTCCTGCGTATGGAGGGCGAGATTGTCCCGGCTCAACCTTCGATTATCAGGTGTGTAACAGCGAGGACTGTCCCGGCCCGTATGAGGACTTCAGAGCGCAACAGTGTGTCCAGCGCAGCAACAAATACCACAATAACCTCAAACACACCTGGCTGCCGTACGAACACCCTGACGGTGAGAGACACACACCTCACTTTTACATATTCATATATGCATCCTGGATTTTCTGGAGCAACACTTTTTGTCAGCTGAACCCTTGTGACTTGATTTTTTTCAATATAATTCTTATAAACAATTTAATCGTTTAAATTAATATTTACCTACCTCCTACCTCACTACATTGGACTATTCCATTATCTCACTTACTGCGCATCTGTGTGAGTGACAGGGCTGTAATGCACCAAAAAACTGACGGAGAAAAATAAGTGATTGACAGACAGAGTGACAGACAGAGTAAAAATGAAGTGAAGCTACCCAAGCGGTGCTGAAAAAAGCAGGAATCGGGAGGCAGGGCTGTAGTACTCGAGTCCGGACTCGAGACCGTTTTTCTATGGTCTTGGACTTGTCTCGGACTCGCTGGTATTCGGACTCGGACTTGTCTCGGTCTCGGCCACTGGTCTTGCCAAATATGACTTTTGGTCTCGACCGAGTCCAACATTTTTGTATTTGTGTTAATTTATTACTAGCCTATTAGGGTAACGTTAACTTAGAAAATGCCAAAATTAACCGACCAAGTGCTCAATACAACGGAGCGCATCTTCTCATGCTGTTACTATAGTTACTATCTTACTAGCTACTACTTAAAAATCCTGGGTGTTGTGACACTTTTGCTTTTAGATCAACAAATAATAACCTAAAATTACTGTCTTGATAATGTCATGCATAAGACCAGGGCTCGAATTTCAGCACGGGTATTGCGCATAATTCTAATCATTCCTGCAGGTCTCCCATTTATAATGCGGGATATTCCTGCAATCGTAATCCACACAGATTATAAAATCAAATCATTATTTTAATAACTATCTGCCAGACGCAATTTCACAAACAGCGTGAGTGTTCAGCGGTGCTGCGTCTTCTCTTCACACTCGTCACACTCGCGTTCAGGAGTCGGGACATGACGGATTCGGAATATTCACTTGCACAATCGGGCCAGCAGTGCATCGTGAATAAAGTTTACCATTTGCACGTCTTTTTAAGTCTTACCAGTTTAACATTCAAGCAATTTTAAACTATCAGTGCTCGCGCGCTCTCTGGGATGACTATGCGCACATTCATAGAAAATCCGCCTCGAGAACAGCTGAGCTGGCCAGTAACAAAAGTTATTTTTCACGGATTATATTGCTTTAACACGCAAAACTGTGTCAATTTCGGTCTTCGTGAGTAGGCTATACTCTAATCATAGTTGGTTTTGTCTTTAATAAGCATAAAACGCATGCCAGTATAATGAACACAGAATCCTTGCACTAGCTCTTAAAGTGACAGCAACCATTATGTGTCGGTCATTAACTTTGTCGTCAAAACAGCAAAAGAGAGCTTTAAGTTAAAGGGGGGGTGAAATGCTGTTTCATGCATAGTGAGTTTTTTACACTGTTAAAGAGTTGGATTACCATGGTAAACATGGACAAAGTTTCAAAACTGAAGTTGTAAGTTTGATGGAGTATTTCTGTTCCAAAAATACTCCTTCCGGTTTGTCACAAGTTTCGGAAAGTTTTTTTCGAATACGGGACTAAGTGACGTCAGAGTGGGGCGGAATTTCCTTATACGGGTCTTAAGGGCACTTCTCCCGGAAGGGCGCGCGCAGCTGTAGCCTAGTGCGTGCGAGAGCGTCCATCAGAGCGCTGTGCTCGGCTGCGCTGCAATCAAAACAATAGCACCAAAAAGTGTGTTTTTGGTTGCCAGGGCAAGACAACACTGCACACATTTCCAAATAACCCAGAGTTAAGGGACCTGTGGATGGATTTTGTTTTTCCAGAGCAGCAACGGAGTTGTGCAAGTGTTCTTGTTTGTTCCCTTCATTTCGGCGGTAGCTGCTAATAGTTTTATAAACAAGGCACAGTTCGACGATTTGCAGATCGCCTAAAGGCCTGTTCACACCGGGACGAATTTCGCGCGCGTTATTCGCCGACGTTTAACGCCTCGTGACTAAACAAAGGGCGCCAATGTGAGTGTTCACACCGACGCGTAAAACGCCACGCGTAAAAGCGTCATTTTAAAAAAAACGCCTCGGGTTCGTTTTTTTAGTTTGACGCGCCGCGTCAAAAACTATCCGACCAATGAGATTGGCGCTTTTGCTCACGTGTCTGGAGCTTCTGAAGTTACAGTAAAACACAACTTGGGGGCGCTCAAACACAAAACAGTCTTGGCGAGCACACATACGTAATGGCAAAGAAGATACACAGCGTCCGTCTACTACTACACTCTGCCTGGAAGAAATAAGACGAGGAAGATGCAAGGCCAGATGAATGTAGAGCTGCTGGTCTTGTTGGTGTCTATATAAAGAGACACAAATGAGAATAAAGAACTGTATGACAAACGCGACGAACTCGCTCTCTTCTGAGTGACAAGCGAGTGTCAGACGCACTTTGTGGACCGGGGTATTTCTGTACATTAAGCGCCATCTAATGTCAGGGAATGAATTTGCATGTTCACTCGGCTCATCGTCAGCGAAAAAACGCTTGGGTGTGAACACAAAAAACGCGTTGAAAAACGCTGACGAATAACGCGAGCCGATATTCGTCCCGGTGTGTACGAGCCTTAATACTTAAAGATGGAGCAGTTCCAACGATAAAGGTTCACGGTCGTGCGTTGGAGCCGCAGGCGGTGAGTAAAACTGCTTCAAATGTCTGTGTGTTGTTAACTATCGGCGTGTAAGCTAAACACAGCAAGTAAACAACATGATCACGTAAAGTTAATGTATCGATGGAGCATGCGATGTATGGTGTGTGTGTGTGTTTGTGTGTTTAAATACAGTTGTTTAGCTGGCCACTGTAGGTGTCAGTTTGTTTATTGTAAAACTAAATCATGTATAAATCATAAAACACGAGTCTGTCTGTTTACAACACACGCAAAAGCTTCGCGCGCTCCCGCCCACACGGCACGCCTCCACCCGCTCGGGTTTTTCCGGAAAGACTCGGTACAGCCTATATTTCTTTTATAAATATAATAAAACTAAAGACTTTTTGGAGATATGAATGATGCAATACTACTCTATAGGTACTCAAGATTAACATGAGATTGAGTGAAACTGAGTGTTTCACCACCCCTTTAAAGGAATCAGGATTGATAGCCTGTGTGTTTAATTTATTCAGGACTAAAATACTATCCAGTGTTATTTTCCATTTGATTACTTTATTCATTTTTTTCTGTCTATGAATACTAGTGTTAGACCTATTCAAAAACTTTACTCTTTATTTGTCTTTATTTGTATCTTTATTCTATTGTATTTATTTATACAACTTTTTTCAATTTAATTGAACAATTTAAATCAAGCCTTGTGTTGTGTAAATTCTTAACAACATTACCCCATTGTAAAAATGCAATGAGCGCAAACATTTGGGCAAGATAAATTTAATAATTTTGTTTGGCAAAAACGAAATTCAGGCCCTGGAGACTTTTTTTTTCCTATCCTGGACTCGGTCTTGACTCGGACTCGAACCTTTTTGGACTCGGTCTTGTCTTGGACTCGACTAGTCCTGGTCTTGGACTTGTCTTGGAGTCGACAAAGGTGGTCTTGACTACAGCCCTATCGGGAGGAAAGCAAAAAGTTTTTAGCAACATTTCCGAAGGTAACAAACTTTTTTTGTGATGCCATTGCCCGCTGACAATGACAACAACACTAACGATACATCCACCATCACGACCGTTAGCACTGCTGCTAGCAAACAATCATTTAAAATCTTACAGACACCAAACTTTTAAATGGTTTGTTAAAAAAACTCTTTTTTAAATACCTGGGGCCTTTTTCCTCCACTTTTGTTGGCCGGTTTGTGTATTAAACCTCTCTGAAAGAGCTCAGGACCCTAAAACTGCTGAACTGAAAACAGAAATGAGTGGGACGCGGGAACACGGCGTTCCTGCCAGAAACAGGGTCGGGGAAATGAAGAGAAAAACACTATACATCCACATTTACTGAGAAATCTCTTTAGTATATCTGTGAGCCGAAGTGAGTCACGTCTCACCTTGAGACGCTTTTCTCTCTGCACTTCATGAGTGTGTAAGTCATTTACAGTCACTTAGAGACAGACACACACACACTTTGAAGATGCTCATGTCTTTTAGTTGATATCTGCAGCTTTGAGCTCGTCTGTACATTTAAAAGTGACTGATGTAAGTCTATAAAGAGACGAGTCTTTTGATATTTTGTGCTGTTTTATGTGAGATGTTGATGTTTTATGGCTGTTTGTGTATTTCAGAGGCTCATAAGTGTGAGTTGAGCTGTCGCTCTAAAGAGACGGGTGAAGTCGTCTTCATGAACCAGGTGATGCATGATGGGACACGCTGCAGTTACTCGGACCCGTTCAGCGTCTGCGCTCGAGGAGAGTGTCTGGTGAGAATCACATCATACACATACACACACGCACACGCTCTCGCACAACACTCATACACACACCACACACATACATACTCATGCACGCACGCACACACGCACACATCATACACACACACACACATACATACTCATACACACACGCACGCGCACACACACACACACACACACACACACACACACAAAATAGCGATCAATAATACTGAATGAAAATGATATTAATGCATGCAGTATATACAGTTTTAAATTCAGTTATATTGTGAAATATTTAAATAGTAAAGTGTAATTTATTCCTGTGATCAAAGCTGAATTTTCAGCATCATTTCTCAAGTTTATATCTCGTAAATCTGATTTTTTTTCTCCGAATTGTGAGATATAAACTCGAAAATTGCACGTTATGAAAAAAATGAAAAGGGAAAAAAAATACTGAATTTTTTCCTCAGAATCACGAGTTTATATCCATCAATTCTGAGATAAAAAGTCGCAGAACAGTTTATGAACATGTCAAAATCCTGTGAAGAATTTAGAATTCAGTGTGCAAGTGTTTTCGTGTGTGTGTGTGTGTGGTGTGTGTGTGTGTGTGTGTTGTGTGTGTGTGTGTGTGTGTGTGTGCGCATCGCTGATTAGTCTTCGACACTCTCTTTTTGTGACAAGCATCAATGTCTCTCTCCTCTCGCTCTCTGTCTGTCTGTCTTCTTCTCTCTCTCTCTCTCTCTCTCTCTCTCTCTCTCTCTCTCTCTCTCTCAGCATGTCGGCTGTGATAAGGAAGTGGGATCGTATAAACAGGAGGATAAATGTGGCGTATGTGAAGGAGACAACTCACACTGTCGCACTGTCAAACTCACACTCACCAAAACCCCGAAGAAGACCGGTACACACACACACACACACACACACACACACACACAACAACACACACACACACACACAGACACACACACGAGCATGACAGCCAAAACCTGCTTAATTATTCATTACATTCTTCTTAATAAACACACATGCCTCACATTCACATTATGGTAACAATTTACAATATGGTTAATGCATTTATTAACATGAATTATTAATGAGCCGTTCATTTCATACAATATTAGGGCCATATGAAAACCATTTTATTCCTTTCCGAATTCTTTTTATTTTTTAATTTTTTTCCTAATTTCATAAAAAAAATTCCATTCAAATTTTTCTTGTTTACGTGTTTTATTTTATTTTATTTTTTTTGTAAAAACAAAATAATAAATAAATCTGGACTCTGTTTTAATGGTTACATTAAATGTTATTAATCCAAAAGCAAGTCTATATTGCAATTATGAAACTTGTGCAATTTAACAACAATTAAGCAAAAATTTTATTTTTAGGGCCTTATGAAATACATTAAAAAAATCCTTAAATTCCTTTATTTCTTTACCAAATTCAGTGTTTTCTGTTTTCATTTTTTTCGATTCCATTTTAATGGTTTGATTAAATTTTATTAAACAAAACGATGTCTAATTCATTGAGTTCATAAAAACCATTTAATAAAATATTATTATTTTTTTACAAGAATATGGCCCTAGTTTTGTTTTTTGGGAAATTGTGTGTATATTTATATTTTAATCAAATAAAAATGACTGTTCAAATGAAAACATGGAAGAAAAATTGTGTGATAATTCCTTATAAAATAAAGTTTTAATAATATTTATTATTATTACTTCTACATTAAGACTTACATTCACTGTACAACAGTAATATATTTCTGTCACAATTTCTTCAAGTTAAACCGGACTTAAATGATCTTTCTTGGCTTAATATTCACAGACATTAGTCCATATTGAAAATTAAATTTTTATGACTGAATTCTGCAATTCCATATGCATTTTCCACATCGCAGAAATCATAGAGCCCTACAGTATTTATTCATCTTTGTTAATGTTATTTAATAACAAAACTGCTCATTGTTAGTTCATGTCAGCTCAGGTACATTAAATAATATTAACAGATTTTGATATCCATAATGTATTCATAAATGTTATTCTTAATTTGCTTTATGCAAAATGTAATGAATGATTTTTCTATGATCTATGTGGAGGTTTTTATGATCGCGTGTGTTGTGTGTGTGGATCTTCAGGCTTGCTGAAGATGTTTGATATTCCCGCTGGCGCTCGGCACATTGTGATTGAGGAGAACGAGACGTCGCCTCATGTAATTGGTGAGTTTGTACCCGCGAATCATTGCTTTTCTCCAGTGGCACAAACCCAGCGCTTGTCATGCATCCTATTGAGACCAATTACTGCCTTCCCAGCATGCTTTGTGTGCGTGCATGTGCCATTCCCTGACAGCTTAGCCTCAGCAGTTTTTCTGAAGTTTATTTGTTTTATTTTTTTATTAAAAATAGCTGAGCTCATGTTGAGAATCTGAGAGAAAATATGACATGTTTTAATGTGAAGTATAAAGAGTTTTACTTTACTGCAATCAAACACGTATTCTACTATTTATAGTGTGGTTGTTCAAACTTAAACTATTAAAAAACATTTTCATTAACTGAAATAAATATTACCTGTAAAACTTAAACTAAATAAATTTTTAATGTTTTTTTTGGCAAATAACTGGAGTAAAATGAGTTTAAATTTTTTTTTAATTGAGAATTAAAATACAATTGAAATAAATAAAAAATAAAGTATAGATATTATAAGAAAACTTAAACTAAATCAAATTTTTAAATGTTTTCTTGGCAAATAAATAAAATATAAAATGTAATATATTATATAAAAATATAAAATATTAAAAACATTTTTATGAATAGAAATACAACTGAAATAAATAAAAATAAAGTATAACTATTATAATAAAAACTTGAAGTAAATTGAAGTAAACTGGAGTAATAGAATTAGTAAAAGTGAAAAAGAATTAAACTAAATTAAATATTTAAAACACTAATAAAAATAAAAAACATAAAATTACCTAAACTGAAATAAATAAACAATAAAAAGAATAATGTATAAATATTGTAAGAAAACTTGTACAATTTTTAAATGTTTTCTTGGAAAATAACTGGAATAAAATGACTTTCTAAAACAATATTAAAAACATTTTATAAATAAAAATAAATAAATAAAGTATAACTATTATAATAAAAACTTAAACTAAATAAATTAGAAATTAAAGTAAACTGGAGTAATAGAGAAAAAAAAAAATTAAAAACACTAATAAAAATGAAAAACATAAAATTACCTAAACTTAAATTAAGTGTAAAAAAAATGAAAACTGAAATTATAAAAATAAAAACCAATTAGAGATATTAATAAAAACTGCAATAGCATACTAAGATATTTTACACAAAATTGAAATAAACATAAAATAGAAGTTCAATATGTTATAATGTATCAACCTTCAGTTTAGTTTTTTCCACTAATCTAGTATATTCTGCACAATATCGATTATCTTCAGTCTGTCTTCTCCTTTCAAACAGAGTTAAATATAATATTCTTCCTCTTCTTCCTCAGCCGTTAAAAACCAGGTCACCGGCAGCTTCATCTTAAACGCTAAAGGAGAAGAGTCCGAGTCCAAGAGCTTGGTGGAGAACGGGCTGGAGTGGGAATATTCCCTGTCGAGCGGGAGAGAGTCGCTGAAGACCGGCGGGCCGCTCAACGAGCCCATCGTGGTTCTGGTACGAGAAGCGCTTCTAATCAGGGCTGTGTACACTGCAAAAAATGCTTTCTTACTCAGTATTTATGTCTTGTTTCCAGTCCGAATATCAAACATTTCCTAAATCAAGATGCATTTACTAAAGTAGTAAAATGCCATAAGACATTAAGTCTTGTTTTCTGGGGAAATAAATAAAAATTAAGAGAGTTTTTGTCTAAAACAAGCAAAATTACCTGCCAATGGGGTGAGAAAAATAATATTGTTTCTGTTTGAATTAACATTATTTTTCTGAACCCATTGGCAGATGATTTTGCTTGTTTTTAAGCATCAACTCACTTCATTTTGATTCAAAAAAGGACATAATATCTCATGTAATTTTACTCATCTAGTAAATGCATCTTGATTTTAGAATTTTTAGATATTTGGACTGGAAACATGACAAAAATACTGAGTAAGAAAAGCATTTTTTTGCAGTGTAGACAACGAGTTTCACGAAACCATCGTAAGTTACTCTATAAAGGTCATTAATTACTATACTAATGACCTCATCAACAGTGTAATTAGATTACTGTACTCATTACTCTCTCAAAAAAGTATTTAATTAAGCCTACTTGTTACTAATTACTTTCTAAATCCCATATCAACCTGAATAATACAAGGGTGGACATGAAACTGTTTTAATTCTTTCAAAATTGCGACGATACTGTTTCGGGAAACTCTCTAGCAGATTTCTTCAGTGATGCGTGTACGATGGTTTGTAAAGCAGTAGTTGTGACGGGTGTTGAGTTGAGTGTGTCTCTCTGAGCAGATCGTCCCTCAGGCCGAGGACACCAAGATCAGTCTGAGCTACAAGTACATCATTCATGAAGACCTGCTCCCGGTGATCACCAACAACAACGTGCTCCTGTCCGAGCTGGACACGTACGAGTGGGCGCTGAAGAGCTGGTCTCAGTGCTCCAAACCCTGCGGCGGAGGTCAGCCACAGAGCAATCATTACAACTTTATTTTTATTTTTTTTTTAAGTTTTAATTTCAGTAAAACTTCAAATAATAGCCGAGTGCTGTCTCTTTTACACGCCTGGTGTGGCGACAGGTTTGGGTAAATAAAGCCCTCAAATAGAGCCCGGGTCTGTTTTTTAGTTTCGGGTTGTCTTCGCCGTCTTAAAGAATTCACTTCTCCGCGCGCCTGCTTTTATCCTGTTAGCCACTGGTTTGCCCAGTTGTCGTACGCCTAGATAGAGCAGCTTTGCAATAGGAAACATAATCATAAATGTTTCTTGAGCAGCAAATCTTTGTATTATACTGATTTCTGAAGGATCATTCAGCTTTGATCACAGGAATAAATTACACTTTACTATATATTCACATAGAAAACAGCTGATTTGCATTGTAATAATATTTCACTGTTTTCTATGGAATCTTGTTTCCGCCACAGAATAAAACATTTAAAAGATAATTGTGACTTTTTTTTCACAATTGCATGTTTATATCCCGCAATTCTGACTTCATAACAGTTGTGAGATATAAAAAGTCAAATTCTAAGAAAAAAAAAAAGACTGACTTTTTTCATGTTTCAAGTTGCATGTTTATATCTTGTTTATAATGTCAGAATCTCTCAATTGTGTGTTATAAAGTAAAAAATGCGAGATATAAGCATGCTATTGTGAGATAAAAAGTCAGAAATGCGAGATATAAACATGCAATTGTGAGATAAAAAGTCAGAAATGTGAGATATTAAACATGCAATTGTGAGATAAAAAGTCAGAAATACGAGATATAAACATGCAATTGTGAGATAAAAAGTCAAAAATGTGAGATATAAACATGCAATTGTGAGATAAAAAGTCAAAAATGCGAGATATAAACATGCAATTGTGTGAGATAAAAAGTCAGAAATGTGAGATATAAACATGCAATTGTGAGATAAAAAGTCAAAAATGCGAGATATAAACATGCAATTGTGAGATAAAAAGTCAGAAATGTGAGATATAAACATGCAATTGTGAGATAAAAAGTCAGAAATGTGAGATATAAACATGCAATTGTGAGATAAAAAGTCAGAAATGCGAGATATAAACATGCAATTGTGAGATAAAAAGTCAGAAATACGAGATATAAACATGCAATTGTGAGATAAAAAGTCAAAAATGTGAGATATAAACATGCAATTGTGAGATAAAAAGTCAAAAATGCGAGATATAAACATGCAATTGTGAGATAAAAAGTCAGAAATGTGAGATATAAACATGCAATTGTGAGATAAAAAGTCAGAAATGTGAGATATAAACATGCAATTGTGAGATAAAAAATCAGAAATACGAGATATAAACATGCAATTGTGAGATAAAAAGTCAGAAATACGAGATATAAACATGCAATTGTGAGATAAAAAGTCAAAAATGCGAGATATAAACATGCAATTGTGAGATAAAAAGTCAGATTTGTGAGATATAAAAATGCAATTGTGAGATAAAAAGTCAGAAATGCGAGATATAAACATGCAATTGTGAGATAAAAAGTCAGAAATGCGAGATATAAACATGCAATTGTGAGATAAAAAGTCAGAAATGTGAGATATAAACATGCAATTGTGAGATAAAAAGTCAAAAATGTGAGATATAAACATGCAATTGTGAGATAAAAAATCAGAAATACGAGATATAAACATGCAATTGTGAGATAAAAAGTCAGAAATACGAGATATAAACATGCAATTGTGAGATAAAAAGTCAAAAATGCGAGATATAAACATGCAATTGTGAGATAAAAAGTCAGATTTGTGAGATATAAAAATGCAATTGTGAGATAAAAAGTCAGAAATGCGAGATATAAACATGCAATTGTGAGATAAAAAGTCAGAAATGCGAGATATAAACATGCAATTGTGAGATAAAAGTCAGAAATGTGAGATATAAACATGCAATTGTGAGATAAAAGTCAGAAATGTGAGATATAAACATGCAATTGTGAGATAAAAAGTCAAAAATGCGAGATATAAACATGCAATTGTGAGATAAAAAGTCAGAAATGTGAGATATAAACATGCAATTGTGAGATAAAAAGTCAGAAATGTGAGATATAAACATGCAATTGTGAGATAAAAAGTCAGAAATGTGAGATATAAACATGCAATTGTGAGATAAAAAGTCAGAAATGCGAGATATAAACATGCAATTGTGAGATAAAAAGTCAGAAATGCGAGATATAAACATGCAATTGTGAGATAAAAAGTCAGATTTGTGAGATATAAAAATGCAATTGTGAGATAAAAAGTCAGAAATGCGAGATATAAACATGCAATTGTGAGATTAAAAAGTCAGAAATGTGAGATATAAACATGCAATTGTGAGATAAAGTCAGAAATGTGAGATATAAACATGCAATTGTGAGATAAAAAGTCAGAAATGTGAGATATAAACATGCAATTGTGAGATAAAAAGTCAGAAATGCGAGATATAAACATGCAATTGTGAGATAAAAAGTCAGAAATGCGAGATATAAACATGCAATTGTGAGATAAAAAGTCAGAAATGTGAGATATAAACATGCAATTGTGAGATAAAAAGTCAGAAATGCGAGATATATAAACATGCAATTGTGAGATAAAAAGTCAGAAATGTGAGATATAAACATGCAATTGTGAGATAAAAAGTCAAAAATGTGAGATATAAACATGCAATTGTGAGATAAAAAATCAGAAATACGAGATATAAACATGCAATTGTGAGATAAAAAGTCAGAAATACGAGATATAAACATGCAATTGTGAGATAAAAAGTCAAAAATGCGAGATATAAACATGCAATTGTGAGATAAAAAGTCAGATTTGTGAGATATAAAAATGCAATTGTGAGATAAAAAGTCAGAAATGCGAGATATAAACATGCAATTGTGAGATAAAAAGTCAGAAATGCGAGATATAAACATGCAATTGTGAGATAAAGTCAGAAATGTGAGATATAAACATGCAATTGTGAGATAAAGTCAGAAATGTGAGATATAAACATGCAATTGTGAGATAAAAAGTCAAAAATGCGAGATATAAACATGCAATTGTGAGATAAAAAGTCAGAAATGTGAGATATAAACATGCAATTGTGAGATAAAAAGTCAGAAATGTGAGATATAAACATGCAATTGTGAGATAAAAAGTCAGAAATGTGAGATATAAACATGCAATTGTGAGATAAAAAGTCAGAAATGCGAGATATAAACATGCAATTGTGAGATAAAAAGTCAGAAATGCGAGATATAAACATGCAATTGTGAGATAAAAAGTCAGATTTGTGAGATATAAAAATGCAATTGTGAGATAAAAAGTCAGAAATGCGAGATATAAACATGCAATTGTGAGATTAAAAAGTCAGAAATGTGAGATATAAACATGCAATTGTGAGATAAAGTCAGAAATGTGAGATATAAACATGCAATTGTGAGATAAAAAGTCAGAAATGTGAGATATAAACATGCAATTGTGAGATAAAAAGTCAGAAATGTGAGATAAAACGCAATTGTGAGATAAAAAGTAAAAAATGTGCAATAGTGAAATAAAAAGTATTTTTTATTTTTTTATTCTGTGGCGGAAACAAGCCTCCATAGAAAACAGCTGTTTTACATTATAATAATATTTCTGTATTTTACTATATTTTTGATTAAATAAATGGAGCTTTAGTGCAGCAGAAACAGTGATGGAGCCGTGTGTGTTCCTCAGGGGTGCAGTTCACGAAGTACGGCTGTCGGAGGAAGAGCGACGGGCGTTTGGTTCACAGGAACTTCTGCGAGACCAGTAAAAAACCCAAACCCATCCGGAAACGCTGCAACACCAATAGCTGCTGCCAGCCGACGTGAGTCCCGACCCGCACGCGAGCCACCCGAGACCCGAGAGCCGTGACTGAGGTGTGTGTGTGTGTGTGTGTGTGTGTGTGTGCAGGTGGGTGCTGGACGAGTGGGGCCCGTGCAGTAAGTCCTGTGGGAAGCTGGGTTACCAGTCTCGTGTGGTGCAGTGCATGCAGCCGCTCCTGAACGGCACACACAGACCCGTACACACCAAATACTGCAGCGAGGAGCGTCCCGAGAGCCGGAGAGCCTGTAACACCAGCGCCTGCCCGTCCCAGTGGAGGACCGGGGCCTGGGCTCAGGTGAGGGGTTATTAACCGCTCACAATTGTGAACGCATCTTTCTTCCTATCACTGGAAGCTCTAGAAGTGTTGTTGTTAGCTTTGGGCTAGTCACCTTTACTTATAGCGCTTTTTACAACAGAGTGTTTCATAGCAGCTTTACAGAGATAACAATGCCAAAAAAGTTTGTTTCTAGAAGAAAATAGCGTCACAGTTCATCTTAAGTTCATTTATGGTTCATTTTTGTTGTAAAAAAAGTTATTAATTTAGTTCATTTATATATACATAAAGGAGTAAACCGTGATGTCATCGTCCAGCTCAGTTCAGTTCTCATATAATGCTGTCAATGCAGGAGATCAATAATATTGTGTGAATATTAAATCAAATGTCTCCAACTAAGCAAGACAAAATGCCAGTGGCGAAAAAAGGCGACATTTTGTCTCGTTAAAAATGTCATGTGAGTTGTGTGAAAGGTCACATGACCAGATCAGTTTAATTCCTGCTTGCACATCTAGAAGATGATGTCTTCCTCAGACTACTACAAAAAGTAGTATGTAAAACATCTTAATTAACAGATAGAACTATCATATTTTGTAAAAGTATTCTTTAAAGGGTCTGCTGAGTAAAACTACTGATATATTTTGAGGATTATACTCCTACATATATATTGTGTCCGTAAGAAGTGTACATTTGTTAATGGTCACAATTGTGACAGGTAGTACAACGTGTGTGTGTGTGTGTGTGTGTGTGTGTGTGTGTGTGTGTGTGTGTGTGTGTGTGTGTGTGTGTGTGTGTGTGTGTGTGTGTGTGTGTGTGTGTGTGTGTGTGTGTGTGTGTGTGTGTGGTGTGTGTGTGTGTGTGTGTGTGTGTGTGTGTGTTTAAGAGAGAGCTTTGATGTGGATACAGGTATTTTTGTTCGTAAGAAGTGTAAATTTGTTAATGGTTACAATTGTGACAGGTATAACACACATGTGTAATGTTGCTGTGTGTGTGTGTGTGTGTGTGTGTGTGTGTGTGTGTGTGTGTGTGTGTGTGTGTGTGTGTGTGTGTGTGTGTGTGTGTGTGTGTGTGTGTGTGTGTGCGTGCCTGCGTACGTGCGTGTGTGTGTGTGTGTGTGTGTTTAAGAGAGAGAGCTTTGATGTGGATGTCGCTGCTTTGAACAGTTTCTTTTTTTTGGTTGTTTTGTTATTTTTTTCATGTATTCAGATGAGCTTATTCATGAAAAATTCATAAACTGGAGCGAGTGGTCAGCTTTGTGTTGGCCTGATCGACTCTCTCTCTCTCTAGTAAAGCCAGTGTTCTGGAGCTGGTGTTAATCTGGCTCTGCAGACGAGCTTGTCATGTTTAATGGTGTGGAAACTACAGCACAATAGAGTTTAGACTCGTTTCGCTTCTTCCACTGACGATCGTTTTCACGCTTCAATGATTTTCTTGTGACTTTGTGGATCTGCAGTGTGTGGGAGATGACATCATGTTTAAGGACGAGAGTTCATTAGTTACAGCAGACGGCTGAAAGATTTCTTGTCAACACATTGAAATCAATGACAGTTTCTCTCAACACAACAGAGGACAGACGCTTAATATGAATACACACACACACACACACACACACACACACACACACACACACACACACACAGATAAGACAGATAAGATGAAGCTGATAATCACATAACTTGCCTTCAGTCAGAAGGTCAAACAGATACAAGTTAAATAATTTTCTAAATACATAAAAATATTATCATAGAATAGAATAATACAATTACATATATGACTATATATTTATTAAATGTACATGTTTATTTAAATATACAGTACATGTACATCACAAATCTGTTTATTTATTTAGTTTATTATTTTAATTTGGTTTGCTTTTAAGTATTAATTTCTAGCAAAGTCTAGTATTATTATTTTTTAAAGTAATAAAAAGTACAAATATTAAATGGTAACATTTACAATAAGGTCACATTGGTTAATGCATTAACTTACATAAACATGAGCTTACTGTAGCTATTGTTACTGTAAGTTCAAGTGTTCAGCTCAGGTGTATTAAATAATATTAACAGATCATTTTTATTTTATTTTTAGAACTTATTACTAGTACGTGTTAGAATAATATGGAACCTTATTTTGTAAGTGTTACCTATTAAATGAATTTTGCATATAATAATAATTATTATTATTGTAATTATAATAATTTGAATTTGAGATTTATAATTCAAAATGAAATTTTTTAAATACATTTTAACAAATGAAAATAAAATAATTTTACAGTATTAAGGTTTGCAAAGATCATGTTGAAGTGGTAATATTGTTATGATCGGCCCACATTTACTTGAACGTGAAGCCATATTTCCTCAGACGTTCATCTGAATGATAGTGAGTTTTCTCTCGCAAGCAATTTTGCGTTTAAAAGACGTCTAATATCCGTCAAACACGGCCCGGATGTCTAGGCTAAAACTGTCAGGCTGTCAGTGAAAATGTAATAGACGTCTAAACCATCGCCCAACAATAGACTATCAATTACATCACATTGAAATGAAAAGAGTGAAGAAATGACACCAAACACCTTGTAATCACTGTTTACTTTGCTTACATGATGGAATATCATACATCTCGCACGTTATTTTGGCAAAAACGACATGTTAACTAAATTCAAGGTTATTTGGCTATATATAGTTTGGCTAGAAGTGTGTTACTCATCATAGCCGGACTATATAAGCCCTATTCGCACAGGACAGTATTATCTGGGACCTCGTGTGATTTAGAAATCTGAATTTCATGTGGCGCATTCACACGGGATAACCCAAGCCTGTGATTTTACTCGAGTTTACTGGCTTATCTACCGGATATGACGTCAATACGCTGCTTGGAAATGTGTTTTCGTTATAGGTCTCGCTCTATGATATATCATAAACCGAATAAAGTTCCTCACCGCACGCTGCTATACACGTCATTCATCTCCATCTAATCATTTGTTTTGTTTTTGCTATTCTGATGATTTTCAGCTTTCTCTTTCTGCAAATTGTGTAGTTGTGTATTAGCCTCGTGAGACCATCCTGATCTCGCGAGCTTTCAAGGTTTCACTCGCAGATCAGTCTGGATACTTTCCGTTAAAGAAAATTTGGGAGCAGTTCACCAAACGAACGTCCAATCAGCGTTGGCTTTGAGGCGGGTTGAGGTGTGACGCAACGAGAAGCGCGACAGTTCAGTCTAAAGAACATGGCGGCTTCAGTTATTTGTAAATTGTAGTTACATAAACGGCAAATATCCTTTGCCGACAAGTTGCTTATTTACTGAGCAAACGAGCCTTTATCCTGCAGCAGCAAGAGTAGCCTGGCTTGTGGTTGTGTTTTCGTCGTCGCTCTGTTAGTACGTCATATGCTTCGTTGATCTGATTGGTTGATTTGGCCCGTCTATCACCAACATAGGCCAATCAGCTAACCAGTATTTTCGCCCCTTACCAAAACTACTTCAACGGAAGGTTTCCAGATGGATATGCGGAGCAAATCCATCTGGCGGAGTCAGGTTAGTTGTGTATAGCGATATGACCCAGCTATCTATCAAAACACTCCAACACAGCCTCCATTCTTCACGAAAGATGGATAAAAAGGCGCACATGAAACAAAAAGCTTGAAAAAATGATTCCCGCTAAATCACAGAGATGCTGATTCGCACGGGACTGATGTTATTATCACAGGATCTCGGTGTTCGGAGGAATATAGTAGATCATTTGCGGGGGAATTTTTACTTTTCAAATGATGACAGACATGAGCGATTCACACCGGATTAAGATCTCAGACAAACTCTGCAATTATTACACATGACTAGAGGTCACCAGGTTAAGCTTATCCAGTGCGAATAGGGTTTAAACAGTGCAATGACGGCTCTTGCTGGCTGGGACTCTCGTGATTGTGACCGTAAATGATTGTGATTGTGATTGTGATTGTGATTGTGATTGATTGTGATTGTGTCTTCCAGTGTTCGGTGAGCTGTGGTGAGGGGATCCAGCAGAGACAGGTGATCTGTAGACCGTCTGACAGCAGCGCCGGCCCGTGTGACGCAGAAAAACCCCAGTCTGTGTCCATCTGCAAACTCCCTCCCTGCACAGGTGACCCAGTGCGAGACACGACAGCCCGAGATCATACGAGACGCTCGTGAGAATCAGCAGCTCCAGAACAGCTCCATTCTCTGTCTGAAAAACAAGCTGATTTTGACAGCCTTTATATTCATTTGCCTTTCATTGAATAGACAAGAGCAGCTGAACTCACCTCTGAACAATAACAATGAATTACCTTCAAAACCAGAGGAAATATTTCATCAGAGAAACAATACACTGTAAAAAATAGGTCCCACTTTATATTAAGTGGCTTTAAGTACTTACATTGAAATTAATAATTTGCTACAACAGACTTACTGTGTACATACATGTTTTTACTTTGTACTTATATTTTGAATATACCTGCATGTAATTACAGCATTGATGTACTGTAATTACATTTGTAATTACACAGTTGACCCTTCCCTTACACCTTAACCCAACCTTAAACCGACCCATATCACACACACCTGTCTCTAACCTTTTCCAGTCTCACATCTCAATAGCAGCAAAAGTGTTTTACAATACAACATGAACACAATAAGTACATAGTACTTAAAGCCACTTAATATAAAGTGGGACCAAAAAATATGACGTTGGCCTGAGAAAGCAGTGTTTTCCTGTCTGACAGAAAATGTGTTTTCCCCAGGAGAGCCGTCTTTACCCAGTCCAACTAAAGATTTACTGGAGAATATCACCACTGAGGAGAAGCTGCCGGAAAACACTCTGGATAAACTCTCGAGTAAGTGACTCGTCGATACAGACGCTGACTGGGTCATTGATCAGGCCAGTGATCCACTTCTGTGTTTATTCACTGCCGTAATCAGCCGGTTTACTTGAGCAAAAATATAGTAGAAATGTGAAATATTTTTACAATGTAAATCAGCTGTTTTCTATGTGAATATATAGTAAAGTGTAATTTATTCCTGGTATCAAAGCTGAATTTTCAGCATCATTACTCCAGTCTTCAGTGTCACATTATCCTTCAGAAATCACTATAATATGATGATTTGATGCTCAAGAAACATTTATGATTATTATCAGTGTTGAACACTTTTTATTCAAAATAGTTGCTGCTTCATATTGTTGTGGAAACTTGTACGTTTTGTTTTTCAGGATTTAAAAAAAAAAAAAAGTTTATTTGAAAAATATATACATATATATTTTTTAATAACTTTTCTGTCACTTTTAATTAATTTAATAATGATTAAAAATATTACCGGTAATTTATTTCGCAAAAAAAAAAAACATTTCACATACCATATCATTTTATTACTTAGAAAAACAATAACAATGCTATGAATTACAAAAGCACAAAATAAATACAATATAACAAAGATATAAATATAAATAAACTGTGTTTCTCAGGTTTCAACAGTAGTTTTCAGGTATACAAGTGTAATAAAGTAAGCAAATGTAAAATAACACTGCATTTTCTTCACTGTATAATTAAACATCCTTATTAAAGTAACAAAAGTTATTCAGCCAAGAGCAATACGTGATTTCTTTCTTTGATTTTCTTTTGATAATCATTAAACACAGCAGGATTATTAGGCTGCTGTCACTTTAAGAGTGAATGCACTGATCTAATACACTGATAGAGTTTAGTTTACTTGTTTAATTAAAAGGCACCAGAATACATGAGATGGACACACACACTTTTTTTTGTTGCTTCCGACGCTGATGTTTTTATTATGAATGAATTGACTGATGAAAGTATTCATGGTTCATGTTGTCCACTGTGTCCTGCAGACGAGCCGTGTCTGGGCGATAAGTCGATCTTCTGTCAGATGGAGGTTCTGGCTCGGTATTGCTCCATCCCGGGATATCAGAAGCTGTGCTGCGAGTCCTGTAACCGGAGGATGGGTTTCTTCAGCACCGTTTCTCCAGATCTGCATCCTCCGTTCTCCTGGCTCCCGGATTTCACCTTCCCGCCTCTGCTTCAAACCAGTCCCGATCCCACACCGCAGACGTCCACCCTCGTCCACACCACTAAAACCAGCACTTCTGTCCCGCTCCGGATCCGATCCGAGTCCGTCACCTCTCCTCTACCTCCAGCGCCGAGCGTTCCCGTCACACGACCCAGCCGGGAGCCAGGCGGACTCCAGGACCGGAACGCCACGTTAGACTCGACCCGGAGGAAAAGGAACTCGCCGGTCACATGATCGTCAGCGAATCAGAAACTCACTTATTGGTTACCTCAGAATGAACCGACATCAACCACAAATCCGCTGCTCTTCCCACAATCCTCTGCTTTACATGTGGAAACGGAAGGAAACGATGAAAGGTGCTGTTATTTAAACCGTCAATGACTTCCAGATGAATCCGTGTCGTTTTGTGTCCTCAGAACTACTAGAATCCGGTCTTTAGTGTGTGTGTGTGTGTGTGTGTGTGTGTGTGTGTGTGGTGTGGCTCCAGAACGCCATGTAGATCATAGCAGTGTTACTATGAGTCTAGCTACGTACGTTTGCTTTGTAACTCTGACGTAGTTTTGTGAGTGATTTTATGAGCATTATATTTATACGGCATTTATTAGTCATTGTTAATCTTAGCTAATAAAAGTGCAGTTGCTCATTGTTTGCTCACAGTGCATTCATTAGCTAATGTTAAGATTAATAAGTGCTGTAAAAGTATTGTTCAATTGTTAGTTCATGTTAACTAATGTTACCTGTTGCGTAATGCATACTGTTTCATGTGCTATTTTTAAGTTTATAGTATATACTGAGCGTATAGTATATACTGAGAACTATTAAACCCGTTTTGAGTGATTAAAAAAATCAAAAATAAAATATTAATATAAAACTTAAAACTGCTGTCTTGCTAACTACCTAAAACAAGTTTAAGTTGAAATACTAAAATCACTAAAACTTAGATTCAAATAAATTTGAGCTATATAAAAATGCTTTTATAGAAAAAAAAGTAATTAAAATGGCAAAAGCACTTGACAAAATGACAATTGAAATTCTAATTCTTATAATCTCATACTATATTAGTATACATAATACTTAACTCTAGCTGTTATTCTAATCCGTGCATTTCATTTATACTTTAATATTTCATGACTTTTATGAAGCTCAACTACTAAAGTGTTACAAAGCAAGTGTATTGGGTCGTTCTAGACGTCTGTGGTGCTCCTGTCTGATGTTAACACTCGCCTGTGAATCAACCCAACCGCCTGGAACGCAGGACCTGCCGTTCTCCGGGGTTCGTGATGTTTTCCGGTGGTTTTGTATATATTGTATATAGTTGCAGGTTTGAGGACGGATGCGAGAGCGTCCAGAGCTCGTGACAGCGTCTCTCATGTGGTTTCACCTAATTTCTGTATTGTATAGTACTTGTATATACGTGAATGAGAGCTTTAAGTGTTAATATTTATTAAATTTTTAAGTTGTAGGATGATGAAATACATGAAAATATACACATTGAGAAGAAAACTGGAGTTTTTATTTTGTCTATTGGTCATAGACTTTTTCAAAACGTGTGTGTGTGTGTGTGTGTGTGTGTGTGTGTGTGTGTGTGTGTGTGTGTGTGTGTGTGTGTGTGTGTGTGTGTGTGTGTGTGTGTGTGTGTGTGTGTGTGTGTGTGTGTGTGTGTGGGTGTGTCTTGTTGTGTTGTGTTGTGTGTGTGTGAGGAATATCAGATTTGCAGTTTATTAATGTGATATGAAACATCTTAGATTTTATTATATCTTAGATTTATATTTAATTTCCCTTCAGCAAGCAATATGTCAAGTCATATTTATTTATACAGCGCTTTTAGAATACAGAGTGTTTCATAGCAGCTTTACAGAGATAACACTTTATAATAACTGCACGCTATTAATCATTAGTTAAGCATTAGTAAACAGTTAATTCATCATTAATAAAGCATTAATAGACTTTAATGAGTAGTTTATAAATACAGCTATAAATGCTTTTTTCTTGATTTATAAGCATATCTAAAATGTGTTTAATAATTGTATTTACATACTTTGTTAATGATTCATTAATAATTTCTAAATGAAGTATATGCATTATTTACAAACCTGATTATTTAAGAGTTGTCAGTGGTTCATGAGATTACTTAGAGAAATGTAGTAAATTCAGGTAGCTATAAATCATTTAGTAGTGGTCAATTAACTATTTTGTGAACTCATCTGAAGTGAGGACTATTCATGCCTTGTAAAGCATTTATAAAGGAGATTTAAAGACTCAGTTTTCTTTAAACAGAAAAATGAAACAAACACAACACAGTGATACAGAACATGGAAATATTTAACAGCCTTTAAATCTCCTTTATAAATGCCTTACAAGGCATAACTAGTCCTAACTTTAGATGAGCTCAAAAAGAGTTACCTGACCACTATAAATGCTTTATAACTACCTGAATTAACCCTGAATTACAGTAGAAATACATGTTAATAAAGCATTTATTATCACACTAAGTAACTATTACTATATGTCTGAATAATAAGATGCATGAATGCACATTTAAATAGTTTAATAATCATTTACTTACACTTTCTAAGTAATCTTATGAACCACTGACAACTCTTAAATAACTGGTTTGTAAATAATGCTATACTTCATTTAGAAATGATAAATTGATCATTAATAAAGTATGAAAATACAATTATTAAACACATTATTCTTATAAATCAAGAAAAAAGCATTTACAGCTGTACACTGTACACAGCTGTACAATACACTACTTATTAAAGTCTATTAATGCTTTATAAATGATGAATTAACTGTTTAGTGTTTACTAATGATTAATAGCGTGCGGTTATTATAAAGTGTTACCAAAAAATGTATACGATGTTTAATAGGCAGCCAATGCAGTGTTGACAGAACCCGGCTAATATGGTCATACTTCCTGGTTCTGGTTCTGGTAAGAACTCGAGCGGCTGCGTTTTGGACCAGCTGTAGTTTGTTTATTAGGCGTGCAGGGCAACCACCCACAATTAGAAACAAATAGAGAAAACAATAAAAAATTATTAAAAAAGAACAATAGTGCATTACAATAATGAACATGAACACATGTCGTAACTGTTCTGCACTTTTCATTGAAAGCGTAATTTAGATATGTCGACTAAAGTAAAACATTTGCATCAAACATTTTTAAATGTTTATTAACAGAGAATTTGTCATATTTGTACTTATTATTAAAACAAATATTCATGAACTCGTGATGTACTTTTTTAAATAGAGTATACCAGCAAAATCATGTTTAATGCAACAGCTGATCTGAACCCATTTTGATTGATTATGACAGCTGAAGGGGAAAAATTAAAAAGTAAGAATGCATATGGATGCGGGGAAACAAATCAATCTCCACCCGTACCTTGCAGAAACTGAAGTTTTTGCATAGCTGTGCGTAAGTGTAATACATTACATCTGCATTGATTTTAAGATTTTTAAGTGTATCTTTAATGTCAGCCAGCAGAGCTCAGAGACCAGCTCAAGAATTGAGTTAACATTTATACCCATAACACACATTCGTTATTGACAATAATGTTTATAATAACATTATAATAATAACTTTTTCTGTTTAGCTGCTGCGAACATGCAGTTTGAATTTTTTTTGTATATTTTAAACTTTCATGTGATTTGAGGTAGTCATTTATTTGAGAAGGCAATGTAAAAAAAAAATGTTTTTAAATGTTACATAAATAGTGCACCTAAAAATGCTGCATATTTGACAGATGTAATCTTTTTATTTATTTTTTTCATTTGTGTGATGAGGGAAAATGATGAAAAATCTTGCTTTTCTGCACAAACTTTTGCTTTTAGTTTCTCTAAAAAATAAGTGCTAAAATCCTAGTGTGTTTGATAAGTTCAGACATAATTATCTTGTGGATCTGAGGCACGTCTAAGGTCTTTTCAGTGTATTGAATGGACTTATTGTCCTCCGCTGATGCTCTTGAGTCATTCTGCTCTCTAAAAGCTATTCTGCTGATTCTCAGAGACTATTAGAGATAAATGTTCACTCCTGAGATTCTCTTTATGAGACTACACTCTTCCTCTTCCAACATGTCATTAATCCCTTTCAAGTGTCAAATCCACAGTGAATTCACACAGGGTCTGTCAAAGTGACGTGAGATTATCATCCATCTGCTAATGTCACAGATGTGCGAGTGCTGACTGATAACAAGTCGTCTGGAAGATGAAGGTTACAGGAATAGTTCGGTCATTATTAACGGTACCCTCAATCCCATAAAACAACCCGTGTTTCCTCCACTATGATTCTGTGAAGCATAACAACAGACACGAGGGTAGTGTGGTACTGTGAAAAATATTTTTATTGCCATTTCATATGGTCAAATCAAAGATTTTTATTGCCATTTCATATGGTCAAATCAATATTTTTATTCCCATTTCATATGGTCAAATCAAATATTTATTGCATTTCATATGGTCAAATCAATGTCACAAGTAGCCGATTTTCAGCTTTGATATCTTCCACATGAGTTTCTGTTTGCTGTACAGTCGTATCGAGCTCTAAGCGTGTGGTCTGAGGTGTATGTTGCATGTCTGTCTTCCTATATGGTTGTCGAAGCTTCTGTCAGCGTCTCTCATCTCCTGTGTTCTGGGTTTTGTGCGGTCAGGTGGAGACGCAGGTGTTTAGTGAAGTCCGCTTGTGCTCGAGGAAGAGCCTTGTTCACTAGTGACTGTGGCAGCCAACCCTGAAAATACAAGGACACATTCAACACATCTGATACACTTCATCACAATACTAGAGATCCTATTAACATCAGCGGTGGAACAGAAGATGCATCTGATTTTTTTTATGACATTAATGCCGTGTAAAGATGTAAAGCCTGACTAAGTTATGTCTAAAAAAGTACAAGTCATAATTGCTGTGTTAATGCATCTTTGAGCAGCATTGAACAGTCTTTGTTAAGACACCTAAATGCCATTTCAGAAGCGCTTCTGTGCCGCTTTTCAGTGTAAATTTGCCACAATTTTATGTAAATAGCCTATAAAGTGTAGGGCTGCAATATTATGCAAAAAAAAAATTGTCGATTTTGTAAGGATTATTAATAATATTGAATAAAATACATAAAAAGTTTTTGTGCATGTATAACTTTGATGAAAAATTTTGTTCCACTTTAAATGTTGACTAGTGTATATCATATTTTATTCCTAAAAACATTTTTTGGACTGTTGACCGTATTTCATGATTAAAGAGATTTAAATCTTAAACTCTATATCAAGAAAATAAAAACCGCTTTTTCCAATGGGTGTTTTGGAAATGTATGCAAATATGCAATAATGCCTCATTTGCATACTCAAACATAATATCGTTTATAAATTATGGCTATTTTAGTAGCATGAAAAACAAAACGGTTATTCAAGCTTCGGAAAAAAAATTTTTTTACAGAAAGTGAGCAAAGTTAGTGCAAAATAAATCTCTTACATCTGTGCTTTCCCACTGATGAAAGAACTTTAAACAGTGGATATTGAAAGGTTTTCAGCGGTGAGTAATATAAATGCCTCTGATTGGCCACTGCATTCATAAGCTCAACAGAAACGTATGTGATTGGTTATAATGCTTAATGCTAAAAAAAGGTGTAAAAACAAATCTGATGCAACTTTGACAGATCTACATGCAATGCCGAAACAGATTTAGTTTAATTGTGCAGAGGCATCTTTGCACTCTTATCTGATCTTTTTGTTCATTTTAGTGGAATTTTTTGCCTGTTAATTTCCGCCCCTGTAATTCACACACATGTTTTGTACCTTGACATCCATGTTGAGCAGCCAGATGAAGTGAGTCCGGTCTGGCTGATCCTGAAGCGGCTGGAGGATGATGCAGGTCGGTCCGTCTTCAGCCCTGAACAACAGAAGAGAAAACACTTTCAGATTGTGTCCTTTTATACTGACTCCAAATAAGAATTCACATAACAGGAATTGTTCAAATCAACCCAAACCTGTACTAAACAAACATAGCATCATCTGAAGTCACATAAGGGCTTTGTGTGACAAACGGACCCAAATATGTCTATGAAAACAAAACCATTGCTTTTTCATGCACTGGTCAAATTTTTGAGATTTTGCTTCAATAACGTCGTCTTTTGGTGAGATAATACTCAGATAATATCTCTATATTTTGTTCCTAAAAACATTTTTTGGACTGTTGACTGTATTTTATGATTAAAGAGATTTAAATCTTAAACTTTAAACAGCTTTTTCCAATGTTTAGATGGGTGTTGTATGCAAATATGCAATAATGCCTCATTTGCATACTCAAACATAACATTTCCGAAAATTTGTAAAATAAAACAATTGTCTTAATATACTATAAGTTGATAAATCAACTGGGAAATTTAGGTGATATCTATTAGTACCCAATTCACCTGTGGTGTCTTACATTAAAATAAAATCTCTAATTAATCAGAACGTTGAAATTGTTTTGCAGGAAACAGAAGCTCAGGCATTTCGTCTAAAATGTGATTTGCAATTTACAGAAAACATCACACGTGATTGGAACGACCCAGACAGCAACATAGTGTCGGCTCATTTCCGGCCCACATCTGATGTGTGTAATCCACGTGTGCCGGATCTGGACCGACACTATGTTTCTGTCGGGAGGGGAAGTAAATTATCTACTTTAGATTAATATTATTATAATCACTTTTTGGCAAAGACATAATTGAATTAACTCTTTCTGATGTGCGCTGTATTTACCTGACAAACCCGGCTGAGGCGGCAGGGACTCGAACTGTGTCGCCGCTCCGCCCAAATAAACACGTGACTCGCTCCTCGACGAATGTCTGACGCTCAGGAAGTCCCGCTGGCCAATCAGGTTTCCGCTGTTTCTGCCGACACCTCGTGTGTGACCATGGTGCTCCTCCCACGTGCTTCAGAACCTGCGGAGTAAATGTGCTGGTTTAATGGTAAGTCCTTCTGGGAAGTTCGTATTTACAAGTTGCAAAGTCTTATATTTACGAGTTGAATGCAAATGAACGCCACCACTATGTGGTAAATGCGAGTGAGCTTACTTTAAGCCCGATCTTTACGACTTGTGGCGTGTCAGTAGAAACATGCGGAATACACAATACTTAAAGGTCCATACAACTTCTGAAGTTTTATTTAGTTTTGATTCCTTAAGAATATATATTTGTGGTATAAGTACCCAAACGTTCAATATATGTTTACATCTTCTCAAGCTTGAAAAACAGGCCTGTCTACTAATATCATGAGCCTCCTTTGATGGCTGATGTTCTGAGTGACCCACATTGGTCGGGTGAGACTGAGCTGGACTGAGTGTGTGACTCACAAATTCGAATCACGGAAAAGCACAGTTTACTCGCTGTTGCATGTGTTGTGGATCACTGTTTGATTTATATGATTACATAGAGCCAGACCTTGTATCATGAAAAGCAGGAATTCAGTTTGACATTGTGGACTTTAATTTTAGTGTGATATTGCTAGACTTTCTATTAAGCAAAGTAAGCTAATGCTTGCACAGAATTGATGCTTATCTATAACAATAGATAATAACGTTGCAACGTACTTTATAACTGGTTAACAACCAAAAAAAGCAAATGACTGATGCACATTTCTTCGTCTTATTTCAGACTGAGTTAAGAACCTTGATGTATTTTTGTAATTATAAGAGAAAGTAAACCCTGTAATACATTTCCGAAATTGAACACATAATTAAGTCACTTTAGCCGGAGCAAGATGTAGATAGCTTTTCTACAATATGCTTCTACAAAATGATGAATATTTCGTCGCCCATATTTTCTCACTGACATGCCACAACATTTAAAGAAAGTTCAGAGTTTCCCACAGTCTTAGTTACCGTTCTGTCGAGTGCCTGTGGGAAGGCATTCATTGTTCAACACAATCTCATGAAAGTGCGTATCTATACCACGAATGTTATTTATCGTGCCATTCAACAAAAATGTTTTGCATATGCTACGCACTGAAACCTCTTGGTTAGGATTAGGGGTGTGTGGAGTGTGTTCGTTTTACACGCCATAAAGTGTGTATCATATGCATGCAAATCATTTTTAACGCATAAATGGCACGAGAAATAAAATTCGCTGTAGTAGTAGTAGTAGTAGTACGTTTATTTAGATGGGGACAGATACAAATAACATAGATAAGCTTTAACAGTCATCTCATATGTGTATCATGGTATTTTTAGCTAAAGCTAATTCACGACACTTGTCCCTAGTAAGGCTTTTTGGTTAAAAAAAATACAGTTTAACATTATTAAAAATAATGACAGGAAGACTAGACAGACTGAGAGAGAGAAAAAGGCAGAGAATATGTAGATTGGGCAAAGTGTAAACAATATAGAAAGACAAAGGAGATGATTTTTGATTTTAGATCAATTGGTGATCACACATCAGCAATTGTCAGTGCATCAGTCATAAAAACAATTAAGCATTACGTTCCTATAAGTACCTGGTTCCATATGTAATACATTAGTTAGGGATATGGGAACTACAATTTGTTCTTGTGTGCAGCAAAGATTAAATTTTTTCGTAATTATAGAAACCCAAACAAGATGTGTCTTTTTTAGCAGTTATGAGAGCGTAATCAGATATGGCATTACGTTTTGTTTGGGAACCTTACAATCCAGGTAAGAAGTCGAAACTTGCACGAGCTTTGGTTGAAATAGCGACGAAGACCACTGGGAGAAAATAACTTTTGCCACTTGAGTCATTGTATGAACAATCGGTTCTGAGAGAAGCACATAAAATCGTGGCTGATCCATTACATGTTCTGTACACAGAGAATTATTACATACAGATTTCTGATGTGTAAGTATAACCGTTTTAAGAAGTCTTTTATTCCTTTTTCAATTTAAATTGTTAAATGACGAATGAGTATTTATTTATTTATATTTGTGTGTAGAATTTTTAGTTGTTTGTTATGCTTCCAATGATTCTGTCAATGTAAACCCCTTGAGTCCAACACAAATTTCCCCTTGGGGACAATATTTAATTTAATTTCAATATAGATGATAGTATAGATGAGGTTGTCTTACTCGGATGCGTCTGATGTTGGGGTTCCACTCGTGCATCTCCTCCACCCGGACGAACAAGATGTCGTGCAGTTCCTCTGGAGAAGCGTCCAGTTCGGCCTCCAGTCGGAAAACCTTCCTGTTTCCCAGGAGAACTTTGCTATAGATCACGTCTCCGTTCTTCTACAGGGAAAAGACGTTCATCGTTCACCATGAGAACATGTTCTGGCTAACTGCACACCAGCAGGAACATGATTAACTCAAAGACAATCACCTCGGCCATCTCAGGTTTCCATCCATCCTTGGACTCCACGATCTCCAGAGCTTCATTCAGGGCTTCTTCTCCTCGTCTCAGATAAAACACGTCCTCAGCGGCCAGTGCAGTCGTCCTCTGCTCTGCTGGGGCTGTCTCTGATCAGTCAATACCAAAAGAAATTATGCAAAAGGAAGAATACATGTTTCAGATTCTGCAGTGTTAGTGAGTGATCAGATGCATGTAAATGGGTGACAGTCACACTGTAAAAAAATTATTTGTTAGTTTGACTCAAAAAAGTAAGTTACCTGGTTGCCTTAAAAATGTTAGTTCATTGAAAATAAAAATGTGAGTTTTTACAACAAGTGATTTTGTTGTCCTAATTTAAGATTAAATATTATATCAACTTATTCAAGCAATCAAAGGGATTATGTTAACTTACAATTTTAAGTTTACTCAACTTAATTAAATATTATATGACCAAACAATTTTAAGTTCACTCAACTTAATTTAATATTATTTGAACAATTTTAAGTTCACTCAACTTAATTTAATATTATATGAACAAACAATTTTAAGTTCACTCAACTTAATCTTAACTACATATAGTTTGTTGTAACAATTAACTAAGAAGTTTACACGGTTGCCTTAAAATTATGAGTTAAATCAACTTCCAACACAACTTAAAATAACAAAAGCTTTTTTTGAGAACAGAGCAGTTTCTTGAAAATGAAACATTACACAAATGTAGTTCTTATTCTTTCAAAAATTGTTTTCTTTTCTTGTTTGCAGCATAAATAAATTTGATTTAAGTAAAAACTACAGTTCATAGTGAGTGATGAGTATGATTTTTGTTTTTGAAAGTAATACTTTTATTCAGCAAGGATGCATTAAATTGCTCAAAAGTGTCAGGAAACACATTTTTGATGTTACAAAAGATTTTTTAAAAAATGTTCTTTTGAACTTTCTATTCATCTAAGAATCCTAAAAAATGGATTGTGTCACAGTTTCCACAAAAATATTGTTCAAAACTGACAATTAATAATATTACAAACGATTTCTATTTCGAAACAGTGCTATTCTTTTGAACTTTTTATTTATCAGAGAATTTAAAAAAATTAAACACAACTGTTTTCAACATTGATAATGTTTCTTGAGCATCAAATCATCATATTATAGTGATTTCTGAAGGATCATGTGACACTGCAGACTGGAGTAATGATGCTGAAAATTCAGCTTTGATCACAGGAATAAATTACAGCTTACAATATATTAAACCAGCTATTATAAACTGTATTATTTCACAATTTTACTGTATTCTGAGCAAATAAAAATGCAGCCTTGGTGCAGCAGAAGAGACTTCATTTAAAACCTTTGTTTTGAGATTCATCATTCATATCCTCATCTTTAGACATGTGTAAGGTGAATATGAATGCAGACTCACTGTCTCCTCCTGGTGTCGAGTCCATCTCGGGCTCCATGCGGGACGGCTCTGCAAGCGCAGCGAGATCTCCTGCCCGAACGCTGCGAGAGCTGCACGCTGCAGACCTGCACAAACACACACACTACATTTACATCTCAACACTCAATCTTACATTTACCTACAGGACACACAACACATACATTTATGCATTTGTCAGACGCTTTTATCCAAAGCATTTCAAGATACACATTTACATTCTTATCAGTTCTTCCTTTCCCTGAGAATCGAACCCATGACCTTAGTGTTGCAAGCATCAAGTTTTGAGCTACAGGAACGGGTTTCACTTTATCAACATGCACCAATGCTATACTTTAAATTTCATAATCATTTGTTAACAAACAAGTATTATTACTTCGATGATATTGTTCTGAATAAATTATTGCATTGTTTAAATTAATACATTTTGTGATTTTGTATATGTACTGAAATACATAACTTAGACAGTTCCCTCTGATAATAACAAATCACTCTAAGTTATAATGTGGATTCATGCATGTTCTGTAAAGCTGCTTTGAAATGATGTGTATTGTGAAAAGCGCTATAAATAAACTTGAATTGATATTATGAATTGAATATTTGATGGTCCCTTTAACACATTCTATTGACTATACACACGTTGCACTTACATGTCTACTATCTCTAATTAGAGTATTAGTAGAGTATTAGTAAAGTATTAATAGAGTATTAGTAGAGTATTAGTAGACGGTAGGGTTAGAATAAGTTGACATGTAGTTGCAAAGATACTTATAGTCAGTAATATCTGTTGGGAGCATTAAAATAAAGAGTTAGCAGATATTAAACAGACAGTCTATTAATCCTCTAATGACAGCTAGTTGACATGTAGTTGCAAAGTTACTTATAGTCAGTTGAATGTTCAAAAATGAGCATCAAGTGTTACTAAACAATAAAGCCCAGTAGAGAAGCTCATGCACACATTGGGTCGAGTACCTGCCATGCTTCGTACATGTGGATATGAGATCCCACAGCAGAGCTTCAGGACGGCCCGCTGCATGTTCCCTCGCTGCGGCTGAGATGGCGGAGAGGAGGAGGACCAGCGGATGCTTTATACGGCCAGCGAAGGACACGCGATAACGGCTACAAGATACTGTAGGGTTCGGTTCAAGGACTCTCCAGAGGAAGAAGAATGAGCTCGTTCTGTTAGATCCTCCTAAAGCTGAAGGAACAGATTACTCACAAATCACTGGTCTTTCAGACTCGTTTGAAGTTTAGAGCCATGTGTTAAAGTTCACAGAGAAATGGAAATTAGTTAGTCAGTTAGTTGGTTGGTAACACTTTACAATGAGGTCTCTTTTGATAACATTAATTGTTTGTTTGGCAACACTATACAATATTTTAGTTAGTTAGTAACTATTTTACTATATTTTAGTTAGTTAGTTAGTTAGTTAGTTAGTTAGTTAGTTAGTTAGTAACCCTTTTACAGTGTTTTAGTTAGTTAGTTAGTTAGTTAGTTAGTTAGTTAGTTAGTTAGTAACCTTTTTACAGTGTGTTAGTTAGTTAGTAACCCTTTTACAATGTTTTAGTTAGTTAGTTAGTAACCCTTTTACAATGTTTTAGTTATTTAGTTAGTAACCCTTTAACAATGTTTTAGTTAGTTAGTTAGTTAGTTAGTAACCCTTTTACAATGTTTTAGTTAGTTAGTTAGTAACACGTTCACAATGTTTGAGTCAGTTAGTTAGTTAGTTAGTTAGTTAGTTAGTTAGTTAGTATAGTTACCCTTTTACAAAGTTTTAGTTAGTTAGTTAATTAGTTAGTTAATTAATTAGTAACCCTTAGTTAGTAACCCTTTTACAATGTTTTAGTTAGTTAATTAGTAACCCTTAGTTAGTAACCCTTTTACGTTTTAGTTAGTTAGTTAGTTAGTTAGTTAGTTAGTTAGTATAGCAACCCTTTTACAATGTTTTAGTTATTTAGTTAGTAACCCTTTTACAATGTTTTAGTTAGTTAGTTAGTTAGTAACCCTTTCACAATGTTTGAGTCAGTTAGTTAGTTAGTTAGTTAGTTCGTTAGTTAGTTAGTATAGTTACCCTTTTAGAAAGTTTTAGTTAGTTAGTTAATTAGTTAGTTAATTAATTAGTAACCCTTAGTTAGTAACCCTTTTACAATGTTTTAGTTAGTTAATTAGTAACCCTTAGTTAGTAACCCTTTTACGTTTTAGTTAGTTAGTTAGTTAGTATAGCAACCCTTTTACAATGTTTTAGTTAGTTAGTTAGTTAGTTAGTTAGTTAGTTAGTTAGTTAATTAGTAATCCTTAGTTAGTAACCCTTTTACAATATTTAGTTAGTTAGTTAGTAACCCTTTTACAATGTTTTAGTTAGTTACCGTTAACTAACAACGATCAATACTTCTACAGCATTTATTAACCTTAATGTATAGTTTCAGCATTTACTAGAGCAAAAAAAAATATAGCTGCAAGCAGCAATAACCGGGGCCAAGCGCAAAGAAGACGACAAGACATGCCAACATGTGTCAGACCAACTGCAGTAAGGAGCAATTTAAGACATTGTCAGATGAATTTAGGCAAAATGGCTTTAAAAATCACACTAATTAACTAAAAATATGATTTAATGAATTATCACTTTCGACCAATAGGTGGCGTAGTTACTAAATCGAGTGACAATGACAAACCTTAAGACCAGTGGCATTAAAATATGCAGATTTATTCAAAAGTTTTTAGAAATTATGTTATAACTTTTGACCAAAAGGTGGCGCTGTCTCGAAATGTGTTGAGTACCTTCAGGGCATGGTGCTGATGGCACATGCTGAGTTTTGTAATGTTGCACCAATGCATTCGTTAAGAATAGCATGTTACGTTCTATTATAGCGCCACCAATAGGCTCAATCCCACCATTTTTTTAATGTGACCTCATAGTGAGCCCATACAAGTGTGTGTAAAATTTGGTGAAAATATCTCATTTAGTTTTGGAGTTATATACATTTATGTGTATAAACACATAAAAAATGACTGACACGTGACTTTGATTGGATTTTACTACCCCTTACTATCAATATTTTCGCATTTGGGCATTAGCGTTTAGCCTATCGACCTATGTTTCCAAACTTCTGACGGTGGTTTCGTCTCGATCGGACAAGCGGTTTCGAAGATATAGCCAAATGTTTTTTTCGCGCTAAATCGCAACGCTACACAAACCGTAAGACGAAACCCAGCATGTTTGGCATCGTTGGACTCGGCAATGATTCAGGAACTCAAAAAGATGACTCTCGTGAAAATAAGTCAACCACACCCAAAAAAAAAATTCACCACTAGGTGGCGCTGTTTCGAAAATTCTCAGGCTCTTTCAGGGCATCGTACTGATGACCCATACCGAGTTTCGTAACAATTCGTTCATGCGTTCAGAAAATACAGCATTTTAGCACATAATTCAAAATGGCCGACAGACAAAATGGCCGATCTAGGAAAATTGGATACCAGACGACTCGGCATGACGCCCTGAATCTAACGAGACCACTTTTATGATTTTTGGACAAAGAGTACAGTAGTTATGGGGGAAAATAGCACTTTTTCGTATCTCTGGACCAGTAGGTGGCGCTGCGCCGAAACGAAGCATGTAGCCTCAGGTCATGCTTGTGATGACATGGACCAAGTTTGGTCTGAATCTGAAAAAGCGTCGCGGAGATACAGCCTTATGTGTGTTTTCGCAAGCTCTACGTAAAATTTATTTGCGTGGTATTCGAGAACGACTTGCAGCGTTTTTATGAAATCCATAACTTTTTGTCAGCATGGTCTGGAGATGATCTGGTTCAATTTTGGTGAGAATCAGAACAACGGCCTAGGAGGAGTTCGAAAAAGTAGCTTTTTCAGATAATTACAAATGGCGGACAAAATATCGTGACGGAAAATGACGTCATAGGGTGCAATTGAATCGGCATTAGCTCAGAAACAAGGGGAAAAAGGAATTTTGATGATAGGCCTTACGGTTCAAAAGTTATTAGCATAATAAAAGTGAAACTTTGGACAGGTGGTGGCGCTAGAGGGATTGAGTTGGAGACTCCAAATTTGCTCTGTTGACTTTTCAGACTGTCCTCTATCAGTGTACCAAATTTCATAACTTTCCCGCAAACGGTTCTATGGGCTGCCATAGACACCCAGTCGGAAGAAGAAGAAGAAGAAACGGAAGAATAATAAGAACCGGAACAGATACAATAGGTGCCACCGCACCTTTGGTGCTTGGCCCCTAATAAGAACCGGAACAGATACAATAGGTGCCACCGCACCTTCGGTGCTTGGCCCCTAAATATAGCTGCAAGCAGCCATTACCGGGGCCAAGCGCAAGAAGCGGCAACAGATGCCATGGAGTGGCAGACCAACTGCAGCAAGGAGCAATTAAAGACATTTTAAGAGAACTTGGATAAATGGCTAAAAAAAATCACATATACAGTAACTTTTAAGATGATTTAAAGGTTTATCACTTTTGACAAATAGGTGGCGCAGTTACCAAATTGATGTGATGTGGTCAGAGTGAGGTGACAATGACACATACAAAGTTTTAACACACAATAATTATTTATTAATTTTCATTTATTCATTTATTTAGTCATTCTTTTTATTTATTTCTTTGATGTGTTTTATTGTTTAAAATGTCTGCGTAATGTCCTTTTATAATAAATTTGTATGGAGACTTGCATCATACAGTTGTCAGGTTTATAATGAAGTACTTACAACAAAAGGTGATGTAAGAAATTAAACAAACTCTTTGCAGCAGAAAGAGAAAAAAGAAAGGAAGACAATGAACTTTGAGATATATTAGACTATCTTTGCTGCTTCATTCTCATCATATTCCAACACTTCAAGTATTGATAAACAGGTAAGACTATTTTTATCTTTTAAATTAGTTATAACTGTTATTACATTGACATAATATGCCTAGAATACTCTGTAATATTTGTTTCTGTTATAAGGATATTCTGTTAAATAAATAGTTGCTTTAAACACAATGTTTTAGAAGTACATAATTCACTTGTAAAGTGTAACTAAAATAAAAAATCCTAATCAAATCCTCATTGTCTTTAGGTACATCAAATGTCTTACGCTGCTCTGATGACAAGATCATTTTCATTATAGGACAATATTCAACTCCAGAACCAGCTGAAGATTCTATTCAATGCAAATCAAGGAATCAGTTTGACTGCAGAAAAACAATGTCCAGATCATCACACCACCATCACCATTGTGGACTACTTCTGTGTGGCTCAGTTCAGCATTCAGATTATCACCATCACCATTGTGGACTACATCTGTGTGACTCAGTTCAGCATTCAGATCATCACACCACCATCACCATTGTGGACTACATCTGTGTGACTCAGTTCAGCACATACTGAAATGCTGACCATTCTGAAATGCTTATCACAGTTGTATCTGACATTGTTGGATATATATTTGAAATAAATGATTTTTAACTTCCTTTTTAATTTCTACAGAAGCACCTATTGCCTAATGGCCATGAAATTTTGCATGCTTGTTTAGAGTCATGTCATTTGCTTATTTTTAAGAAAATCTGATCTTTCCTTGAGGACTGTAAAACACCCTTATGCCATTTCTGAAAAGTTCTGTTGAAATGTGCCTGGAAAAGAATATGCTAAAACACAGAGAAAGGAGAAGCTTAAACAATAATACTTGATACAAACAATTGTGTGCATGCTTACACACACACACCACACACACACACACACACACACACACACACACACACACACACACACACACACACACACACACACACACACACACACACACACGGAATATGTTAGCGTGAAAATCTCTTAATGGTATATAAGCATTTCACATATTTTTTTGTGATGTAATTATTATACATCCATTATAATAATAAAAAATAGCTTTAAGCATTTGTTTGTTAGCCAATACTGAAAGCTGATAAAAATGATTAAAAATGTCTAATGCTGCTGCTCCATCTATTGGACAACAGTGGTATTACATACTATTCAGTTGAAATGAATTAATAGAATGAATTGGTTTTTCACTTCTATCTCGGGAACGAGAAAATGGAAAAATGTGAAACTCAGAACTTAGATAGTGTTTGAGGAGTCCTGTTGAAGAATACCATTCCTGTGTTGCTGGGGTTATACTCTTATTTACTGGGAGTAATGTCTGTTGAAATGCATATCTTTGTGGGCTTATATCTCGGGAATGCCCAGGCCAAATCGCACCATACTCGAATCGAAGCTAGATGAGGACAGGCTCTTTCCAACAAGCTCTCCCACAAGGATCTAGCTGGTATATTCAGGGAGTTACAGCCGTTCCAAGACCGGGGTCTCACGGATTAGCTATTTGCGGGGGGGGGGGGTGCTCCCGAGCCCCGCGACGATAGATTTAGATAAAGACCTTACCAAGGACCTTACCATCAAAATTTGAGCGCGCAGCGACTTTCCGTTCTCGAGTTATGAATGAATTTGTACTGAGGGGGCGTGGCTTAAATGGCGGACAAACGTTACTTTCACTTTAGGATTCTCATTTTTAAATGTGACACATTATTCATTAGTGTGTAATAGTCAATAGTCTCACAAAATGTGAGTGTAAATGTTCAAATAGTTATATTATAAAGTCTAAATAAGAATCATAGAATAATATTAGTTATATTGCATGACAAAATGACTATTTTAAACAGCAGGGGGCAGTAGAATACCACTTATTGGCTTAATATTTAATTATGCTCTTAGAATTTTCACCTGTTTAACTGTTATAGAGGCATTAATTATTATTATCTCATTTAAGCACCTATTGCCTAATGGCCATGAAATTTTGCATGCTTGTTTAGAGTCATGTCATTTGTTTATTTTTAAGAAAATCTGATCTTTCCTTGAGGACTGTAAAACACCATTATGCCATTTCTGAAATATTCTGTTGAAATGTGCCTGGAAAAGAATATGCTAAAGCACAGAGAAAGAAGAAGCTTAAACAATAATACTTGATACACACAATTGTGTGCATGCTTACACACACAACACACACACACACACACACACACACACACACACACACACACACACACACACACACACACACACACACACACACACACACACACACACACACACACACACACACACACACACGGAATGTTAGTGTCAAAATACCTTTTAATGTATATAAGCATTTCACATATTTTTTTGTGATGTAATTATTATACATCCATTATAATAATAAAAAATAGCTTTAAGCATTTGTTTGTTAGCCAATACTGAAAGCTGACAAAAATGATTAAAAATGACTAATGCTGTTGCTCCATCTATTGGACAACATTGGTATTACATCATATTCAGTTGAAATGAATTAATAGAATGAATTGTTTTTTCACTTATCTCGGGAATGAGAAAATGAAAAAATGTGAAACTCAGAACTTAGATAGTGTTTGAGGAGTCCTGTTGAACAAGACCATTTCTGTGTTGCTGGGTGATTGAGTTTTTACTCTTATTTACCGGGAGTAATGTCTGTTGAAATGCATATCTTTGTGGGCTTATATCTCGGGAATGCCCGGCCCAAATCGCACCATAGTCGAATCGAAGCTAGATGAGGACGGGCTCTTTCCAACAAGCTCTCCCACAAGGATCTAGCTGGTCTATTCAGGGAGTTACAGCTGTTCCAAGACCGGGGTCTCACGGAATAGCGATCCGCGGGGGGTAGATTTAGCGATGATAGATTTAGATAAAGATCTTACCAAGGACCTTACCATCAAAATTTGAGCGCGCAGCGACTTTCCGTTCTCGAGTTATGAATGAATTTGTACTGAGGGGGCGTGGCCTAAATGGCGGACAAACGTTACTTTCACTTTAGGATTCTCATTTTTAAAATGTGACACAATATTCATTAGTGCAATAGTCAATAGTCTTACAAAATGTGAGTGTAAATGTTCAAATAGTTATATTATAAAGTCTAAATAAGAATCATAGAATAATATTAGTTATATTGCATGACAAAATGACTATTTTAAACAGCAGGGGGCAGTAGAATACCACTTATTGACTTAATATTCAATTATGTTTTTAGAATTTTCACCTGTTTAACTGTTATAGAGGCATTAATTATTATTATCTCATTTAGAGTCACATGTTCTGACATGTTTTTAAGAAGATCTGAGCATTCATTGAAGAGATATAGGCTTTCGGGGACACATAAGGCTATTGAAGTGACCCTATTATAGCCATCCAAATGAATAAGTTATAGCCTCAGTTTCTGATAATCATTGATCTAGAGAGTCCAGAGAATTGTACTGCAATGATTTTGAGCATTGTGATATGAAAAATTATACGATCATACATGGAAAAGACCATTTACAGCCAATACAGGCAATTTACCATAGGAAATACATGGTTTTTAAGCTTTTTAACAGTTACAGCCCCATCTATGGTCCGATGTCCATGAAACTTTGCATGCTTCTTCACCATGTTATAACACATATGCTCATCAATTATTGTGAAGTTCTGAGTTTTTATTTATGATTTATAGGCTTTTGAGTGTATTTTGACAGGCCCATTTTCTAAACGACCCTGTTACAGTAAACCAAAGGGCAAATTTCAACTTTTTTTCGATAATTATTGATCTAGAGAGTCTAGAGAATTGTCCTAGACTGGTTTGGTTCCGATCGGGCAAAAAACCAGGGACTAGTTTGCAAAAGTAGGTTTTTAACATATTTGTGAATATTTAATGAACAATTTGATTGACAGCAATGGTTCTAGAGGCAAAGTTGTTCAGCCTGAGGAGATCTATCGACTGATATGCATTTTATGGGGATTTGTGCAACACCACGTGATTACAGAGCCGTAAAACGATTAACTGCAGCAAGAAGCAATTAAAGACATTTTAAGAGAACTTTGGATAAATGGCTAAAAAAATCATACAGTAACTTTTAAGATAATTTAATGGTTTATAACTTTCGACAAATAGGTGGCACAGTTACCAAATTGATGTGATGTGGTCAGAGTGAGGTGACAATGATACATACAAAGTTTGGTGTCAAAATGTCAAGGCATTGCATTGTTAAAGACTTAATAGTCATTTTGGCAGCATGCCTCAACTTTGCTGCTGCGCTATACGAAAACGGTTTCGTCAATCGACAAGAAATCCATAACTTTTAGTCGGCATGGTCTGGAGATGATACGATTCGATTTTGGTGAATATCAGACAAACGGTCTAGGAGGAGTTCGAAAAAGTAGGTTTTGACTGAAAATCAAGATGGCGGACAGGAAGTTCGGTCAAATAAGGAAAACCTGGTATCTATGTTCTCAGCTTGACCCAAGGAATCTATTAAGACCAGTGGCATTTCAACAGGCAGATTTATTCAAAAGTTATTAGCCTTTTTGGAAATTTTGTTATAACTTTTGACCACTAGGTGGTGCTGTTTCGAAACTTCTCAAGCTCCTTCAGGGCATCGTACTGATGACCCATACTGAGTTTCGCAACAATTCGTTCATGCGTTCAGAAAATACAGCATTTTAGCACATAATTCAAAATGGCCGACAGACAAAATAGCCGATCTGGGAAAATTGGATATCAGTCGACTCGGTATGACGCCCTGAATCTAATCTAAATCGATTTTTGGACAAACCGTTCAGGAGTTATGAGCAAAAATAACCATTTTTCATATCTCCGGACCAGTAGGTGGCGCTGCGCCGAAACGCTGCATGTTGCCTCAGGTCATGCTTGTGATGACTTGTACCAAGTTTGGTCTGAATACGATAAAGCGTTGCGGAGATACAGGCTTAAGTTTGTTTTCGCAAGCACTACGTAAAATTATTTTGCACGTTATTCAAAAACTTTTAAGCGAATCAACTTGAATTCCATAACTTTTTGTCCCCACTGTCTGAAGATGATCTGGTGCAATTTTGGTGAAAATCGGAGCATCGCCCTAGGAGGAGTTCGAAAAAGTAGGTTTTTCTGAAAATTCAAAATGGCGGAAAAATTTGCATGACGGAAAATGACGTCATAGGGTGCAATCGAATCGTCGTGAGCTCAGGAATCAGAGGAAAAAAGAATTTTGTTGATAGGCCTTATGGTTCAAAAGTTATTAGCATAAATATGAGTGAACTTTTGGACAGGTGGTGGCGCTAGAGGGAATGAGTTAGAGACACCAAAATTGGTGTACTTAATGTTGGGACTGTCCTCTATCAGAATGTCAAACCAAAACAACTTTCCCGGACACGGTTCTATGGGCTGCCATAGACCCCCAGTCGGAAGAAGAAGAATAATAATAATAATAAATATAGCTGCAAGCAGCAATAACCGGGGCCAAGCGCAAAGAAGACGACAAGACATGTCAACATGTGTCAGACCAACTGCAGCAAGGAGCAATTTAAGACATTTAAAGATTAATTTAGGCAAAATGGCTTAAAAATCACACTAATTAACAAAAAATGTGATTTAATGGATTATCACTTTTGACCAATAGGTGGCGTAGTTACAAAAACGATGTGATGTGGTCAGAGTCTGGTGACAATGACAAACCTTAAGACCAGTGGCATTAAAATACGCAGATTTATTCAAAAGTTTTTAGAAATTATGTTATAACTTTTGACCAAAAGGTGGCGCTGTCTCGAAATGTTTTGAGTACCTTCAGGGCATGGTGCTGATGGCACATGCTGAGTTTTGTAATGTTACACCAATGCATTCGTTAAGAATAGCATGTTACGTTCTATTATAGCGCCACCAAGAGGCTCAATCCCACCATTTTTTTTATGTGACCTCAAAGTGAGCCCATACATGTGTGTGTAAAATTTGGTGAAAATATCTCATTTAGTTTTGGAGTTATATACATTTATGTGAATAAACACATAAAAAATGACTGACACGTGACTTTGATTGGATTTTACTACCCCTTACTATCAATATTTTCGCATTTGGGCATTAGTGTATAGCCTATCGACCTATGTTTCCAAACTTCTGGCGGTGGTTTCGTCTCGATCGGACAAGCGGTTTCGAAGATATCGGCAAATGTTTTTTAAGCGCTAAATCACAACGCTACACAAACCGTAAACAAAACCTAAGCATATTTGGTATCTGTGGACTCGGCAAGGATTCAGGATCCCAACGAGATGACTCCCGTGAAAATACGTCAAACACAACCAGAGTTATCAGCATTTGAAAAATCAATTTTGCCACTAGGTGGCGCTGTTTCGAAACTTCTCAGGCTCCTTCAGGGTATCGTACTGATGACCCATACCGAGTTTCGTAACAATTCGTTCATGCGTTCATAAAATACAGCATTTTAGCACATAATTCAAAATGGCCGACAGCCAAAATGGCCGATCTGGGAAAATTGGATATCTGTCGACTCGGCATGACGCCCTGAATCTAACAAGACCAACTTTATTATTTTTGGACAAACTGTTCAGTAGTTATGAGCAAAAATAGCAATTTTTCGTATCTCTGGACCAGTAGGTGGCGCTGCGCCGAAACGCAGCATGTAGCCTCAGGTCATGCTTGTAATGACATGTACCAAGTTTGGTTTGAATACGATAAAGCGTTGCGGAGATACAGCCTTATGTCTATTTTTGCAAGCGCTGCTTAAAATTAATTTGCGTGGTATTCGAGAACAACTTGCAGCGTTTTTATGAATTCCATAACTTTTTGTCAGCACGGTCTGGAGATGATCTGGTTCAATTTTGGTGAGAATCGGAACAACGGCCTAGGAGGAGTTCGAAAAAGTAGCTTTTTCGGATAATTACAAATGGCGGACAAATTGTCGTGACGGAAAATGACGTCATAGGGTGCAATCGAATCGGCTTGAGCCAAGGAATAAGAGGACAAAGGATTTGTGATTCTAGCCATTATGGTTCAAAAGTTATTAGCATAAACATGAGTGAATCTTTGGACAGTTGGTGGCGCTAGAGGGATTGAGTTGGAGACTCCAAATTTGCTCTGGTGACTTTTCAGACTGTCCTCTATCAGTGTACCAAATTTCATAACTTTCCCGCAAACGGTTCTATGGGCTGCCATAGACGCCCAGTCGGAAGAAACGGAAGAATAATAAGAACCGGAACAGATACAATAGGTGCCACCGCACCTTCGGTGCTTGGCCCCTAAAAAGAAAAGTTGAGTCACTGTCAAGTCTTTTCAAGTCCTTTAAAGTCAATGAATTGTTAACTGAAGTCAGATATTGTGTCTTGTACAATGTCAGTGATTTAGTAGTTTGGTAACCCTTTACAATAAGGTCTCATTTGTTACCATAAATTAGACATTAACATTAACTAACAATGATCAATTCTTCTACAGTATTTATTAATCTCAGTTAATGCATAGTTTCAGCATTTACTAATACATTTTAAGAGCAAAATCACAATTCTTTCACCTTCATGTCTTTCCAATTCTTTTTGTAGTCAGTTAATTGTATTTAGTTAGTTAGTTAGTTAGTTAGTTAGTTAGTTAGTTAGTTAGTTAGTTAGTTAGTTAGTTAGTTAGTTAGTTAGTTAGTTAGTTAGTTAGTTAAAAACAGTCAGTCATTTGGAAATACTTTACAATAAGGTTTAATTTCTTTCCATCAGTTAATGACATTAGTTAACACAAACTAACAATAAGCAATACTTCCAGAGCATTTATTAATCTTGGTGAATGTTAATTTCAGCATTTACTAATACCTTTTTTAAATCAGAAGTTGTATATGTAAACATCAGTTAATGCACTGTGAACTAAAATGAACAAACAGCATTTTTAATCAGCATTAACGAAGGTTCATAAATGTTATTGCTCATTGCAAGTTCATGTTAGTTAGTGCATTACATAATGACTACAAATGAGACCTTGTTGTAAAGTGTTAGCATGTGTTTCCATCTTGTCTCCTAAACACCATCGGAAGATTATTTATACATATTTACAAATCTTTTCTGTCCAAGGTGTTTAAAGCTTTAATATTCCACCATATCTATAGCAGTGAGAGATCATCAGAAGACTGACCTTAACCTCTGTTAAACCCTGAGAGAAACCTTCACCCCGAATAACATCCACACCTCTGCATGCCAGCCACAGAAACACACACACACACACACACACACACACGTACGTTAAACATGCAGGATTTCTTTTGTCTGTTTGCATTGAGAAAGAACAGATGCACCAAAACTCTGCGATTCAAGCGTTCACCTCATCCGGCCTGAGGTGTCAAATTAAAGTCTTTTCTCATTCATGTCTGAAATGGTCAATTAGGCAGAATAAATTCAGTCTAGAAAAAACATTGTGCAAATGAGGTCTATTTTTTTTTTTTAAATGACTAAATTTTTTAATTTATATTTTCCTGATGCCATTCAGTCTGTCCCGAGGGTCTCCGCAGAAAACTCCACCTCAGAGGATAACAATAGTACTTTAAATGTATTTTTAATAGTATTTTTTGACCTAAAGGTACAATATGTAGGAATTTTGCAGTAAAATATCCAAAAACCACTAGGCCAGTGTTATATATTTTGTGTAGTTGATTACTTAAAATATCCCAAAAGTTTCCAACTATTTGTAAATCGTGAGAAAATTGCGATTTTAACCAGGGAAACGGGGCGTGATATCCACGTTACCCCTCGGTTTCCACCATTGTTTCCACTCATACTGCAATAGTAACCATGGCGACAGACGTGGACAACTGGGTTATGCCTAGCAGGACGCTCACGCTGTTGTTGTTTTGTTCAAACATTATGGACCATGGCAAGCAGACTTTGAGAACTAAAACGAAGATCAACATGTTTCGAGATGCCGAGAGCTCCACGTCCACGACTAACTTCCACTCGACAGAGACGCGAGTGTTGCATGTACTTTATTAGACAGGTGAGCAAATGTACATAAAACTAATCAATGTTATTTACGGTAGTTCAACATGATGAAATGTCAAAATATGATCTGTATATTATTCTAATGTTGATCTAGCTTACTTAGTCTCATACAGCCAACAAACAAACCAACTAACAACATTCAACACACTCAAATGGCGTTTAGTGTGATAGTGTATAGCGAGTGAAACAGTAAAATAATGTCATGAAATTATGATAAAGCTTAAATGATTATCATAAAGTGTAAATGCTTTTGCAAAGAATTTATCACCTGATTGCTGCATTTCACGTCAAATTACTACCTATATGTCATATTTTTTATGAGGAAAGTTTTCAGGAGAACTCTGAACGCATCCCATTGCCTTTTAAACCTTTCACAACACTTCTGCTTTTAAAACGCACGCTTTTACCCTTCGGAGCTTCTCAGCAAGAGCTTCTGGATCTTTCTACTGCATATGTGCACGTTTCTGCGTGGTTTAATGAGTGACTATATTAAGAGCTCGAAGAGATGTGTGTATCTGAGATGTGCGCTCCACCTGCTAATGCATGGCAAGAAAAACTGCTTTCTCGCACATTCTCTCTGAAGCAAAATGAAGCTGAACATCAGTAAGTCGAAGTGCTGCATTAGAGTCTCTGCATTTGTCCTCACTGACCTCAGACCTGTCGTGTTTAGACCAGTGAAATCACTCAAAAACTCAGGAAGCTTTAAAAGAAACAAGGTCTTTTGTGGTCCAGGATTTCTGCAGTGATGCAACAGAAACGATGATGACAAAAGAGCATCATCATCATCATCATCTTCATCTTCATCATCATCATCCATGACCCATCAAGCCTCTGTGACGGTTTAAATCGCAGCTGATACATGAAGTCATGAGAACAGCACAAAGGTCACAGGTCAATGACCTACACACTAATGAGGGTGTGTTTACAACCCAACAACTACACTCTAAAAACTGCTGGGTTGTTTCAACCCCTCTATTGGCGCTTTTCCACTGCATGGTACGGTACGGTTCGGTTCGGTACGGCTCACTTGTGGTGCTTTTCCACTGCATGGTACGGTACGGTTCGGTTCGGTACGGCTCACTTGTGGTGCTTTTCCACTGCATGGTACGGTACGGTTCGGTTCGGTACGGCTCACTTGTGGTGCTTTTCCACTGCATGGTACGGTACGGTACGGTGCGCTTCGGCGCGCTTAAATGGTACCTGGTCTGTTGAGGTTCCAAGCGTACCGTACCGGTACTAAAATGTGACGTGAAACACTGCAGATCACTGATTGGTCAGACAGAAAGAATCGTCACTACCAGCGTCATTGGATTTGCGACACGAGACACTAAACCGCTATACAGAGTCATATAACCAGTAGACAACAGCCAACACGGTAGCACCTGTGTTTTACTTACTTGAAAAAAAAAAGAAGAGATCAACACTTTAAAAAGGAAATGGCTGAATCGTGGTCGAGGTGCAGACGTTCCTCTCGTTGGTTGCCTAGGAGCGGGTCCAGCGAGAGCTGGATGGGGCAAAACAGAATGAAAAAGTGTTCCAAGAAGTAGCAGCTAGCTCAGCTAGCCGCACACGGCTATCACCGGACCTACAAACAGTGTAACGATCAGTCCCACCCACTTTGAATGGGTACTTACTGCAGTGGAAAAGCAACCGAGCTAGCGAACCGAACCGTGCCGAGCCGAGTCGCACCACGCAGTGGAAAAGCGAAGCCGAACCGAACCGTTCCGCGCCGAATCGAACCGTACCGAACCGAGCGTACCATGCAGTGGAAAAGCGCCATTTGAGTCAGATATGGACAAACCCAGCCGTTGGGTTCGATTTTTACATTAAATTTTTAACCCAATGTTTCGGTTTGTCCATATGTGACCCAAAGTTGGGTTAAAACAAGTATGATGTGTATAATGCATCACTGTTGAACTTCTTAAGCCTGCTAATTATGTGGGGGCAAATTACAATGATGAATAATTACAGGTTGCGAAGTGGAATGATTTTGAAACCACAGAAACAATAAGTTGGAGTTAACGCCGTCAGAAACATAAAAGTGCACTAATGTGGATACATTTCCAGAACACAAATCTGAACACATTGAAAAAAACCGAATACGTTAAGAATCTTTAACCCTGACTTTATTCAGAGGAGATTCTCTTCTTATCACTTCATCTGTCAATATGTGTTTAGGAATATAATGTCATATAAAACAGCATATGAACAAAGCGCTCATGTATAATCCTTCAGAATATAGAGTAGGAATAAAACTAAAGTTTGTTGTATGTAAAGTGGAGATTTCTGACGCTTTTAAAGATACAGTACTGTAACTGAAAGCTACAGATGCAAATTGATCAAATGCAATAAAATAAACTCTTAAAAGTGTATGTTGGATGTTTTCTTTCCACTCGTCTGAAAGAAGACCAGTGCATGAAAACAAACAAAGCAACAGTGGTTTTGTCTGTAGTGTTTCATCAAACTCAGGTCTGTTCCTCACGGTTTGCAACAACATGAGAGTCAGTAAATGATGAAGAATTATCGTTTTTGGCTAAATTATTACTTTAGTATAAGTCGAATCTGTATGTTATCAGTCTTAAAATGAGTGACAGATTCTTCACTAAAATGAAGAAACTACTGCCTACACACGCACACGCACACGCACGCGCACGCGCACGCACACACACACGCACACGCACACGCACACACACACGTGATGATGGCACTGCATTCTCTGAATGCTCAACTCAACCGACTGCTTCTAATTCTATATTTATCTACTTTGTTCAGCTCAGAATGCGTGGTAAACTAATAGTTTCATAAGTGCTAAATGCACCACACGAGAAACTCGAGTAATTGTCCACCCTTCACACACTCCAGGGTTATTTGACCTCTTCAAGCATTTGCTTAAATGAGCAGCACAAAGACTGAAGGTCATTAGTTTCTTTTCAGGAACTGACTAAAAGGGCTCATACATCTCTGCATTATTACTTTTGTCACTTTTTCCACATTTATGATGTTATTAACTTGTGAGGTGTGTGTGTGTGCGTGCGTGCGTGCGTGCGTGCGTGTGTGTGTGCGTGTGCGTGCAAGTCATATTTTGTGAACATTTTGTACCCTCTCTCTAACCCTTACATTTAAACATTCTGTATTTAGTCATGCATGAACTGAAGGTTAAATGTATGTTTTTCTGCTCCATCCTTTAATAACAGTGAATAATTTGTGAAGTTGCATCACATACAGTATGATGACATATTCACAAATCAAAAATTCACTGAAATGCATCACTCAAACTGTTAGTTTTACTTTGCTGTTGGGCAATATTGCATCTATTATTATTATTTTGAGTTTTCAATAACCCAATAGATGTGGATGACATGTAAAAGCATTGTTTAGGCTCATTTTGAAGTAGTTCTGACAGTTACAGCATGTTTTCGTTGTATTTGTTCTCCAGTGATGAAGCAGGATCAGATTCCCTTGCTTCTATTAATCAGTTTTGCACAGAAACGATGATGAAGATGATGATGATGGCTTCTGTAGAGTGGATGCAGGTCGTGGAGGTCATACGTGAAGTGACCTCTAATGTCACTACACACTACAGGTCAGATGTCACTCGAGAGCAGCTGTGTGTGTGTGTGTGTGTGTGTGTGTGTGTGTGTGTGTGTGTGTGTGTGTGTGTGTGTGTGTGTGTGTGTGTGTGTGTGTGTGTGTGCGTGCGCTGAAGACACTGAAGTGTGTATCTCTGTTATCAGCGAGCAGGTGTCCTTGAGAGAGGAGGAATGACGCTGAGACTGAACTTCACCTGCTGACCACACACTCAAACACTGGCTGCGCTCCAAACACACACTCCACAGCCTGCACACACACGTCCTCATTAACCTGATTTTTCTGCAGGCTTTTAAACATTTTAACTGTTTTTTTCTTGTTGTAAACATTCCATTTCATCATTCGTCAAACATTACGGAAACGTTACTTTTGAATGTTCTCTGAACATTCCGAAACAAGTTGTTACATTTAAAAAATGTCAGAGGAATGTCCAACTGATATGTTTCAGAAAAAAAACATTCCATGAATGATGTATAACATGTTTTTGTGCTACAAACATTATTAAAGACCAGATAACTTTAAATTAACATTGTATTAATGCTACTTGCAAAAAAGAAAACGTGCCAAAATGTATATAGATTATGGCTGCACAATATTTTAGAAAAATGCAATATGCGATAACTCATTAAATAATGTGATATGCGATATGCGATATGATAATGCTTCAAGTGTGTAAAATAAACTTAAATTACCTTTCAAATATATTTAAAATCATATAACCTACATACGTGTTTCACATTCTTTTTGTGACCAGAAAACATCCCGACAGCTTCTGAAAGTGAACATCAGTGTTTTACTGTATCAAGAAGTGTTATTTAACATCAGTGTAAACTATGGGGTTTAGGGTTTCAGGAAAGCCTACATTAGTTTTATTTAACAACAGAAATTAAATAATCAAATGTAAAAATACTGTATTCATTTTAGAAAAGCTGCATCATCTACAACAGAAGCCTAACACTACAACAGCATTATATTACTGTATTAACTGGTTAGATTAACCTACAGCATTATATATTATATTTTCCTGTTGGTGAACACATTATATGACGTCAAGCGGAACAGAAAGCCATTTGAGCCAGAGATTTCTTGCATATCAATTAAAGACTTTTCTTTAGAATAACGTGCACTGATGCATCCTTTAAAATGTATGTAAAAGTTCAATTTGATTTCATGTTTACATTCCGATGAACATCTTTTCCACACTCCATCACCAATTTTACATTTACCATGATCCTTTGAAAGAGAGTTAGATATCAAGCGGCAATTAGAGAGTTTCACATGCATATATCACTGTCGAAGCTGTCAGATGTAATCTCTGAGATCTTGTACTCGGTTCCCTGCTGAAATAAAGCTTTTTAATGAAAGATTATTAATATTCTAAACTCTCCTTTCACTACCGCAGTACTACTGTAAATCACTGCTCAACAGTCTCTCATGGCTAGATCAGATCTTATTTTCTTTATGTGGAATATGATTTTTGGTTAAAATGTACCTGACATGTACCTTCAAAATAACCATAGAAATCAGATATTATTTATCATTCTTTGAATGATATTTAATAATACATCAAGCAACTATTGAAGAGTGTTTCATATTAATGTCGCAAGCTTGATGAAACTGGCAGGTTCAATCCCTGAGATCCTGTAGTCTTTCCAATAAAAGATTTACAGCATATGGAGAACGATCTGCATCTTCTGCTAAGGACAGAGAAGGATTCGTCCATGACTCTGAATCTGAGAGTGGGTTTAGTGTATGTTCAAGTGTGCACAAGACTTTACATTTACAGTTTACATTTAGTCATTTAGCAGATGCTTTTATCCAAAGCGACTTACAAATGAGGAGAGCAATAGATGCAATGAAACTAACAACAATATGCAAGTGCTGTGACCCTTCCCAGTTTAATCTAACGCAGTATATGAAGCTATTTTTATTTTATAATTTTTTTTAATAGAGTAGAAAAGAAAAGAAAGTTAGTATTAATGGATCAAGTGTTGTGGAAGACAAACATCATCATCTGCGTTACGCGTTATTACCGCAAACATACGTGTTATTACCGCAAACATACACGTTATTACCACAAACATATACACGTTATTACCGCAAACATACGCATTATTACCGCAAACATACGCGTTATTACCACAAACATACACATTATTACCGCAAACATAGGGGTTATTACCGCAAACATATGCGTTATTACCGCAAACATACCGTTATTACCGCAAACATACGCGTTATTACGCAAACATGCGCTTATTACCGCAAACATACGCGTTATTACCGCAAACATACGCGTTATTACCACAAAATACACATTATTACCGCAAACATACGCGTTATTACCACAAACATACACGTTATTACTGCAAACATACGCGTTATTACCGCAAACATACACATTATTACGCAAACATACGCGTTATTACCGCAAACATACACGTTATTACCGCAAACATACGCGTTATACCACAAACATACACGTTATTACCGCAAACATACACGTATTACCGCAAACATACGCATTATTACCGCAAACATACGCATTATTACCGCAAACATACGCATTATTACCGCAAACATACCGTTATTACTGCAAACATACGTGTTATTACCGCAAACATACGCGTTATTACCGCAAACATACACGTATATTACCGCAAACATACGCGTTATTACCACAAACATACACGTTATTACCGCAAACATACGCGTTATTACCGCAAACATACGCTTATTACCTGCAAACATACGCATTATTACCGCAAACATACGCATTATTACCGCAAACATACGCGTTATTACTGCAAACATACGTGTTATTACCGCAAACATACACGTTATTACCGCAAACATACGCGGTATTACCGCAAACATACGCATTATTACCGCAAACATACGCATTATTACTGCAAACATACACGTTATTACCGCAAACATACACGTTATAACCGCAAACATACACGTTATTACCGCAAACATACACGTTATTACCGCAAACATACGCGTATTCCGCAAACATACGCGTTATTCCGCAAACATACGCATTATTACCGCAAACATACGCATTATTACGCAAACATACCGTTATTACGCAAACATACCGTTATTAACCGCAAACATACACGTTATTACCGCAAACATACCGCTATTTACCGCAAACATACGCGTATTACCGCAAACATACGCGTTATTCACCGCAAACATACGCATTATTACCGCAAACATACACGTTATTACCACAAACATACACGTTATAACCGCAAACATACGCGTTATTACCGCAAACATACACGTTTATTACCGCAAACATACGCGTTATTACCGCAAACACCTATACCGACATTATTACCGCAAACATACGCATTATTACCGCAACACACAAACACGTTATAACCGCAAACATACACGTTATACCGCAAACATATACACGTTATTACCGCAAACATAACGTTATTACCGCAAACATACGCTTATTACCGCAAACATACGCTTATTACCGCAAACATACACTTATTACCGCAAACATACGCTTATACCGCAAACATACACGTTATTACTGCAAACATACAGTTCAGTAATGTTGTATTGACTGTGAACATGTTATGGCATATATTACTTGCTGACTCTTGATTTTTCTTCAATTGTATTTTGTGAACTACAGTCTAGAAACTCGGCAATTCAATTAAAGAAAGAATAAAACCTTCATGCTCTGCTGTGAAGACGATGCTCACTCCCCCAAAATCATATAGAAACTACCGCCTCCTTACACAGGGATTTATGATAATTATAGAGTCTCCAATAATGGCACATGAATAGAAATGATAGGGTAAAAATGACAACCCTCCATTACACAGTTCTCATTTCACAATAATATAGCCAGATTATGCTTTCAGTGATAGTCAATTTGCTCTCAAAGAAAATCGGTTTTCTTATTTTGGCAACAAGGCCTGAGTTTGTCACCATGGTTACATTTATTAAGAATAAGAACCAGATCTACCGCAGCTGCTAACTGACTCGCCCATGGGAAATAACACTCTTATACACCAGATCTCTTGAATATCTCAATTGTTTGTCCTGGACAGCAACGAAATTAAATGGAGATGTTTGCCAATGTCTCTGGACTCTCAAATCAAATGTCAACAATATCTGAAACTGTGCTGGGATTTTCTGCAATCAAACATCAGAGATCTTCACATGATGTCATGACATATAGAAATAGTTTATCCAAAAAATAATATTTATATATATTTTAAAAAACTGACTCACCCCCTAGAACTCATTGGAATGCAACAGGAGAAATAAAAAAAGCGTTTTCCATGAAATTAAAGTTTTTACTCTGCAAAAAGGACACAAAAGCAGCTTTAGACACAGTATTATTAGTCTACATGACTTGTGCAATACATTTTGAGTCTCCTAAAGTCATTTCAATTGAAATTCGGGTCACTATTCACTTTAGTGAAAATCATAGTGAAGAAAGGCATATCTAAAACAGTGTGAAGGCGAGTAGTTTTCAGTTTCAGTAAATGATGACAGAATTACTTTTTGGTTGTATTGTTATTTTAAATTAATGTTGTAGACTCAAAATAATGTGATTATCAAAGAAAATAATTACCTTATACCAATTTGTTAATTGTGATTCCCATAACGCAGCATATATATATATATATATATATATATATATATATATATATATATTATATATATATGTATATATATATATATATATATATATATATATATATATATATATATATACAAATTAAACAAACGCAAACGCAAATACCTGTGTACGTATATGCTTTATTAGCAATAAACTTAACATTGCATTACACTATGATTATTACAATAATGCAACTGCTAAAAGAGCCAACTATTTCAGTAACATGACATTAATATGATGATGTGCTGATGAGGTTACGTGTCTTCTGGGTACAGCGTGAGAACTTCTGCCTCTCCGATCCGCTCTAGAACAGAAAGAAACGCTCAGAGAAAATAATATAATATTCTGAGAAGATCATGAGAACATCGAGGACATTTTGAGAACATTCTGAAAACTTCTTGAAAACATCATAAAAACATTCTGAAAACATCCTGAAAAATAAAAACATCCTGAGAACAACCATAAAACCATTTTGAAAACATTCTGAAAACAGAATAATACAGATAACTGTTCCTAAATACTTGTATGACTACTATGTTTTTGTGAGAGATGTTCATGGTATTTCTACAAGGCCAAGGATATATAATATATATTTGTACCGATTTAAAAATGTAGTTGGGAAGAACTCATTTTTGTTCTCAAGTGCAGTTGCTTGGAATGAATTGCCAGATTATTTAAAACAATAAAAAGAGGTGTGGCCCTTTAGAAGAGAAGTTAAAAAATGGCTTTCCAATTAAGATCCCATATGAATGTATTAATGTGCGAGATGTTTGTTTTTGATTTTATTCCCACTGGAACTGTTCGTCCATGTTATGCATATAGAGGACCACAATGGAAATAAGCCTGAGGCTGATGCTCAAGACAATTTGTCTTGAAATGTGTATGAATTGCCTTTGGCATGATTGTATTTGTTTAGGATCATTATTGAATAAATCAAATCAAATCAAATAAAAACATTCTGAAAACATCCTGAAAATTTCAGAGAACATCCTGAGAACAGCCATAAAACCATTTTGAAAACATTCTGAGAACAACCTGAAAACTTCCTGAGAACATTGAGAACATTTTGAGAACATTCTGAAAACTTCTTGAGAACATCATAAAAACATCCTGAGAACATTATGAAAATCTCGAGATGTTCTTGGAATTTTTCAGAATGTTCTCAGAATATTTTTATGATGTTCTCAGGGTGTTCTCAGCTTGTTCTCAAAATGTTCTCATGAAATTAGAATGCAGAGAATATTCTCAGAGAACATCCTGAAAAATTCCAAGAACATCTCGAGAACACTCTGAGAATAACATAAGAACAACCAGAGAACATGTGAAAATTTTCAAAAATATCCTGAAAAATCTAGAGAACATCGTGAAAATTTTCAAAAACATCCTGAGAACATCCTGAAAAATTCGGAGAAAATCCTTAAAACATTCTGAGATCAATCTGAGAACATCCCTAGAACATCATAAAAATATTCTGGAAACATTCTGAAAAATTCAGAGAACATCCTGAGAACGTTCTGAGAATATCCATAAAACCATTTTGAAAACATTCTGAGAACAACCTGAAAACTTCATGAGAACATTTTGACAACAAGCTGAGAACACCATAAAAATATTCTGAGAACATCCTGAAAAATTCCAAGAACATCTCAAGAACACTCTGAGAATAACATAAGAACAACCTGAGAACATTGTGAGAACATCATGAACATTATGAGAATATCCTGAAAACATTCTTAGAACATTCCAAGATCAATCTGAGAACATCAAAAAAACATTCTGGAAACAAAATTCTAAGAACGAAAACATTCTGACAATATTCTAAAAACCTTTTGAGAACATCCTGAAAACATTCTGATAACTTCCTGAAAATATTTTGAGAATTTTCTGAGAATATCCTGAAAACACTGAAAATATCCTGAGAGCGTGACGTCCGTGATTTGAGAGTGAGGAAACTCAGAGCATCGGTCTGGACTAATTCGACTCGCTAGTCGTTTAGCTGTAATATACGTTACTATAGTAACCACAGACAGGAGCGCTGGACTCGGCTTGTTTACCAGCATCTGACCTCTGTGTGTGATGGACCAGGTTTACTTCATTCCAGCTTTCTTTTACAACAATTTTCAAAACATCATGAAATAATATCATATACAGACTCACCTGTCTGTTTTTAACATCAAAAAAGACAACAATTTGTTCAATACAGACTAAATGTCATTAAAATAGTTCTAGTTCAATTAAATTAGAAAAATATTATTTACCCTATTTACACACTTAAAGGCTCTATTTACTTTCATTAAGGCTGGAAAACGTTTAAAATCTGAACAAGTTTCAAAACACTAGGCATATAGACTTGCTGACTTTGTAAATTGTTACAGAGGAAAACATCATGAGAACATTCTGAGAACATCCTGAGAACATTCTGAAAATATCATGAGAACATTCTGAAAATATCATGAGAACATCCTGAGAACATCCTGAGAACATTCTGAAAATATCATGAGAACATCCTGAGAACATCCTGAGAACATTCTGAGAACATCCTGAGAACATTCTGAGAACATTCTGAAAATATCCTGAGAACATTCTGAGAACATCCTGAGAACATTCTGAAAATATCATGAGAACATTCTGAAAATATCCTGAGAACATTCTGAGAACATCATGAGAACATTCTGAGAACATCCTGAGAACATTCTGAGAACATCATGAGAACATTCTGAGAACATCATGAGAACATCCTGAGAACATCCTGAGAACATTCTGAGAACATCATGAGAACATTCTGAGAACATCATGAGAACATCCTGAGAACATCCTGAGAACATTCTGAGAACATCATGAGAACATCCTGAGAACATCCTGAGAACATCCTGAGAACATTCTGAGAACATCATGAGAACATCCTGAGAACATTCTGAGAACATCCTGAGAACATCCTGAGAACATTCTGAGAACATCATGAGAACATCTGAGAACATTCTGAGAACATCCTGAGAACATTCTGAGAACATTCTGAGAACATCATGAGAACATCTGAAATATCTGAGAACATTCTGAGAACATCATGAGAACATCTGAGAACATTCTGAGAACATTCATGAGAACATTCTGAAATCTGAGAACATTCTGAGAACATCATGAGAATCGAACATTCTGAGAACATTGAGAATTTGAAATATCCTGAAAATTGTACTCCGAAACATTGGACATCATGAGACATTTGAGAACATCATGAGAACATCTGAGATACATTCTGAGAACATCCTGAAACATTCGAGAACATCTGAACATCTGAAACATCTGACATCTGAGAACATTTGAGACATCCCTGAGAAAATTCTGAGAACATCTGAGAAATTCTGGAACATTCTGAGGAACATCTGGAACATCATGAAACTTCTGAGACATATGAAACATTCTGGAACATCATGAGAATTCTGAGAACATCATGGAAATTCAGAACATCATGAGATTCTGAGAAATTGGTTGATCTGAAAGTGTTCCCGGTCAAGATGTTGATCAGACATGTGGTTCTTGATGAAATCACGTTCACCATTAAAGAAATCTGATCTGTTTCATACAATAGCTCATACTTGCTGACTTTGTAAATGTTTACAGGGACACGTGATTCATTGCTAGGAGATGATGACAAACGAACATGTGGTTTAAAATCGGTTCAAACAATCATGTTTGATTTCCTGCAACTGAACCGAGTCAGAGTCTGTGATCAGAGTCTGTGTTTATCACTGCAACAGATAAGACAAACTTTTAGTTCCAACTCATTTCTCAAATAACAAGCGGTTTCACACCAAAGTAGCCGCGATAATCGTGTCACATTAATAATCAGTCATTCACACGAGTTAGAGCAGCGCGTTTGTTGCAATGTCACGCATTAAAGTAAAGCAACATTTTGATGGACAAAATAAAATATTTACCACAAAAAGTGCCAAAGCACAGATTAAGATGTCTCATGAGTTTTTAAATTGGATTAGGCAAAAGAAAGAAAATGAAGACTAATATTTGCATAGAAGATTTAGCACCCATTTAAACTTTTTTTATTATCAGTTGGGTAAGAAAGTAGGAAAGTATTGCTGTCAAATGCATCCGTGAAGTCTGAACTCGAGTGAGCTTAGCTACTCTCTCACATTAACAAACAATGGTGTATTAATAACATGACATGTCAGTGGACAATACGTCTATAGCCTACAGAAGCTCACCTGGTTTGTCCTGTAATGCCTCGGCTGGATATGAACTGTGCAAAACGACAGATAATAAACATTCAGAAAGCCTCATAATGACAGTCATATGATCACATGCTGATAAACACTTCAGAATATTGTTCCATTACTATTAAACAACTGCACAGGAACACATTATTAACATTCTAGTAACTAGGCTACTATTAACTAACAAGACACTATAATTAACAAATATATTAGTAATAGCTCTCAACTGAATCTAGTGGTTAGAAAATTGGAAAATAGTTGTTCACTATTAGCTATTATCTGTCAGAATAAATTACTATCCATTACTAGTGATTTACCATGATCTACACAGTCCACTGCAAAATCAAGATATGTTTACTTGAGAAGCAAAATTGCTTAAGATATTAAGACTTAACTGTTTTCTTAAAAAACTAAACATCACAATTAAGTGAGTTTGTGCTTAAAACAAGAACAAACATCTGTCGGTGTCGTCAGAAAAATAAACTTAATTCAAAGGGAAAAGAAGATTATTTTCTCACTCCACTGGCAGATATTTGTTCTTGTTTTAAAGGATTAGTTCACTTTTAAAAACACTTTTGCTGATAATTTACTCACCCCCAGGTTATTCAAGATGTCCATGTCTTTCTTTCTTCAGTCGAAAAACATTCCAGGATTTTTCTCCATATAATGGACTTCATTGGGACCCAAACGGTTCAAGGTCCAAATGACAGTTTCAGTGCAGCTTCAAAGGGCTTTAAACGACACCAGACGATGAATAAGGGTCTTATCTAGCCAAACCATCGCTCATTTCAAAAATAAATAAAAAAGTTTAAGTTTTATAAGCACAAATGCTCGCCTTGCTCTGTTCTGTGATGTGCGTTCGTGACTGTCCTGTTCGAACTCGTTCATCAAAATGAACAAATATTTTTTCGAGTCATTTCATTCGTTGAATGAATGAAATGACTCGAAAAAGATTCGTTCATCAGAACCGTTTGGGTCCCATTGAAGTCCATTATATGGAGAAAAATCCTGGAATGTTTCCATCAAAAACCTTCATTTCTTTTCAACTGAAGAAAGAAAGACATGGACATCTTGGATGGCATGGGGGTGAGTAAATTATCAGCAAAAGTTTTTTTAAAAGTGAACTAATCCTTTAAGCACAAACTCCACTTCAAATGTTAACTACAAGCCTATATTTTGATTTAGGAAAGATATTTGTACTAGAAAAAAATGTTTTGCAGTGCAGAATGTTAATATTGCATTACTCATTTGTTCCTGCTTCATTAATGCTGGAACCGGATTGTAACAGAAAGACAGCATCACTAAAGGCTCACCTGGTGTTAGTGAGGAACACGTGATCTGGCAGATCTTTAGACGTCACGGGCAGAAGTGGAGATCCAGATGTGTGTTGGGTCACAGAAATGGAGTCGGCCATGGCTTGCTGGAGTAACCCCTGAACCAGCTCTTTCTCTGACACCACAAACATCCATTGAGCCTTCATTAGCCTTCATTAGCCTTCATTAACCCTTCATTAACCCTTCATTAGCATTCATACAGACTTCAACTTATAATGGAAACTAATCTGTGCGGACATGTTGTGTTTGTACCGCATGTTTTATTGATGATTTTAAAAGGAAGACTATCATAACCAACTGGAATGAATGCATTTTTCTAATGCAAAAAATAAATGCACACACCGTAAAACCTGACAAACTGTAAAAATGTAGTAATCTGTACTATTTGTGCACTAGACCTTTGTTACTCATGCATAAAAACCCAGGTTGATAAAGTGGAAAGCCAGAAAATAGCATATGCATGGTTTTATTAATGCTGCAATGCACTCTGGGAGGCAGCATAGTACTTGTGGCTCAGAATAATTAGTAAAGAACATTAAATTTTCTAACTGTGTCTTCGTTTTAACTCGATTTATTTAACGCACTTACATGGCTGAACTAATTTCAACTTGTCAAATTCAGCTTCCATACTCAAGTTATCTACACAAAGTTTTATTAAGCTTTATAAACTCAAAAATAAAGTACTTTAAATGCTAATTTTAGGTAAATCGGTTTCCTCATGGTTTCTAAGTAAAGTCCACTAATCGCAATTTACAGTGAACATGTTTCTTTATCAATAAGGTGCAGACACCTGATGCATGACTTCACAAATTGTCATTTTATTAAATGTAATTTTCCTGGCTCAAATTGTCTTTAATGGTAGCTTACACACATTGACGCTTGAAAATGGTTCATTACATAATTGCGATGAAAATATTGGTTAAGCAATGTATAGTTATTGCATTTTATGTTTGCTAAAAGTTTTTTTTTAATCATCTAAGCATCTCAAGCCTTTTGAATTCAACAAAACAATTTCAGTAACACTTTTCGGTCTTTCGGTAACAAAGCATTTATTAACCTTCGTTAATGTCAGTTAATAAAAATACAATTGTACATTGTTTGTTCATGTTAATTCACAGTGCATTAACTAATAAAACTTTTGATAAAAAATGTGTTATTAGTAAATGGAGAAATTAACTAACAAATGAACAAATAAATGCTGGAGATGTTGTAAGTTCATGTTAACTAATGTTAAATAACATTAAAGCCTTTAGAAATCAGCTAAATGTTCTGTCTATATTGTGAAAACTAAAGTAATACAAACAGTAATCGGTCACAAAATCATGGTTAATTTTCCTAAGGAGATAAAACAGATAGTTGGGGTTATAATGTTCAGGAACAGTGTTTAAAATATTTTTAAACCACTCTGAGTTCATCAGCCTCGTCTGATGTTATGAGTAATCCGTGGGCGGGGATTATTTAAATGAGTATGCTAACATTTAACGACAACATTACACACTAACTAAAGTGGAAAGCATAATAGGACCCCTTTAAAGGTCTTTAAAAGCTCTTCAAGGCAGACCATTCACTGGGTAATTATTTGATTAACTGCTAATAAATGAAATTAAATGAAAGGGCAACTGTTCACCTTTGTCACTCGCCAGCAAAAGCCAATGCTGAACCATGGAGAGAGAATCAGTCTGCAGGATCTGACACAAGAGCTCCAGCACCTGAGAGAGAGAGAGAGAGAGAGGAGGAGAGAGAGGGAGAGAGAGAGAGAGGAGAGAGAGAGAGAGAGGAGAGGAGAGAGAGGAGAGGGAGAGAGGAGAGGAGAGGAGAGAGAGGAGAGAGAGGAGAGAGGAGAGAGAGAGAGAGGGAGAGGGAGAGAGAGAGAGAGAGGAGGAGAGAGAGAGAGAGAGGAGGAGAGGAGAGAGAGAGAGAGAGGAGGGAGAGAGAGAGAGAGAGAGAGAGAGAGAGATTTGAACAATGATTAAGAAGAGATTGAGAGAGTAGAGCTAGAGAACTGAGAGAAATTAGAGAGAAGAGAGATAGAGAAGAAGAGATTATGAGATAGAGAGAGAGAGAGAGACGAAAGAGAAGAGGTAGAACTGAAGAGAGAGAGAGAGGAGAGAATAGAGAATCGAGAGAGAGAGGGGGGGGGGAGAGGAGAGAGGGAGAGAGAGAGAAGAGAGGAGAGAGAGAGGAGAGGGAGGGGAGAGAGGGAGAGAGGAGAGAGAGAGAGAGAGAGAGAGAGAGAGAGAGAGAGAGAGAGAGAGAGGAGAGAGAGAGAGAGAGAGAGAGGGAGAGAGAGAGAGAGAGAGAGAGAGAGAGAGAGAGAGAGAGAGAGAGAGAGGGGAGAGAGAGAGAGAGAGGGGGGGGGAGAGGAGAGAGGAGAGAGAGAGAGAGAGAGAGAGAGAGAGAGAGAGGGAGGGAGAGAGGGAGAGAGGGAGAGAGAGAGATTTTAGATTTTTACAATCAATTTATTAAAATATTTGTTAACATTCTATACAGCTTTACACACACCTAAGAATAATTAAAAAATAAAATAAAAATAAAATTACTTTAACTCTCTTACAAAAAAATTTTTTCCTCATCAACTGAACACAGAGCGTAGTTACAACACCACTGCAATTCAAAATCGTTTATCGTGTTCATCAATTTATGGAAGTTAAAATCAATAAGAATTCTTGATTTTACCATATTTTTAAAAACTAAAACAACATCTTGTCCTGGCTTTTCTTCTATCTTATTTCTCCTAGTGATATAGACAGCATATTTTGCTTGTCCCACAATAAAATTAATGACATGACATTTGAACTTTTGTTTTGAACTGTAAAAGAAACCCAAAATATAATCTTGCTTTGAAAAACAAATATTAAAAGCATTTAAAAACACACTTATAAGTCAAAAAGAGGGTTGAGTCGATTACAGTACATAAAACAATGAAAAATTGTCTCTCGTTCGCGACAAAAAGGACATTTGTCACTTACAGTGGGGTTTAAAATAGATACAAAGGCATTCACAGCAATAGCTCCATGTAAAATCCTCCATTGCAAATCACAAAGTTTCTTTTTTAATGGTGGTTTGTAAAGTGCTCGCCAAACAGGCTTGTTTCAGAATTAATTCCCAATTTTTCTCTCCATACTGTATCTGTTTTAATACTTAAATTACGTTGATGAATAACTTTCACAATACATTTATACAATATTTTCCCTTCTACTGTACAAAAATCAATATACTCATTAACTCCACATTCTAACAACGGGCTATTAAGACAAGACTCCAGGCCAAATTTCAAGATCTGGAAAAAGATCTTTACTATCAGGGATTAAAGTCCCTGCACCAAACTCTTCTAAAAGCGTCTTTTCTTCAACAGTTAAAATTTTAGTTATTTTGTCAAGAAACTTCTTTGCAAAACGTACTGATCTAACTCCTAAAAGGAGAGCAACTTTTCAGCTCTCAGTAAATTATAACCTGATTCATTTATGATGTTTCTTAGCTTAAAAAGCTTTTTATGACATAATACATTTGTTAGACCAGGAAAATCTTCTCCTGAAGTATCAAACCTAGCTCCAAATACAACTGGTTCTTCCAACAACCAATAAAGAGAATTAGCTGGTTCCATCCACCGAGTTTTAAAGAAACCCCACACTTTGAATAAGTTTTGATAAAAGGGAGGAAATCCAGTAAAAGTCAATCTTTTATTATCCATTAAGAACAATGTTAAATCTATTTCCATATTTCCCACTCTTCTCAAGATGCTTAAAGCCAAAGGTCTCCACGCAAGGGAATACGGTCCCATCAAAAGTTTCTGTATGTATTGGAGACGGTAAGTGGCTCTTCTGCTTGCGAGGTTAACCAGACCTTGACCTCCTTCTTCTTTGGGCAAGAACAGAATGCTTTGAGGAGTCAGTGATACTTGTCCCAAAAAAAGTTAACCAGTTCTCTTTGAATATTTACAAGCAGTCCATTTGGAGGGTCGACACAGGCAAGTTTATGCCATAATGAAGAGGCCACAAGATTATTAATTATAAGAATACGTCCTCTATAAGATATCTGAGGGAGCAACCATTTCCATTTTTCCAATCGACCTTTTATTTTCTCAGTTAAACCTTCCCAATTTTTCTTAATGAAGTTTTCATTCCCTAGATAGACACCAAGGTATTTTAAACCTCCTCTTTTCCAAATTAATCCTCCAGGTAAAGCGGGAAGATCTCCACTCCAATTACCTACTAGTAGAGCCTCACTTTTCTTCCAATTGACTTTAGCAGAGGAAACACATTTAAAATCATTAACTATTTGTTCTAACTTAATAACATCTTCATTTCCATTTACAAAAACAATAACATCATCAGCATAGGCGGAAAGCTGTAAAGAGTTGTTACAACCAGGAAAAATCAAACCTTTTAAATGAGCTCGTAACTTTTGAAGTAAAGGTTCGATGGCAAGGGAATACAACATCCCAGACATGGCACATCCCTGCCGAACTCCCCTCTCTACTGTGAACGGAGCACACAAACCACCATTAACCTTAAGAACACTCTCAATGTTACAGTACATAGCCTTAATCATGGATATAAAAGAATTGCTAAAACCAAAAGCCTCTAAAGTGTTCCATAAAAACAAATGTTCAACTCTGTCGAAGGCTTTCTCTTGATCGAGAGAAATCAGACCAGAGTTAATTCCCAGGAGTTTAGAAGCATCTAAAACATCTCGAATTAAGGCAATATTATCAAAAATAGACCTTTTGGGAATACAATAAGACTGGTCAGAATGTATCAATTGTCTTAAAACTTTACTAAGTCTTATAGCCAAACTTTTAGATAAAATTTTGTACTCTGAACACAAGAGTGAGACAGGGCGCCAATTGCCGATACACTGAAGATCACCTTTCTTAGGTAACAGTGTGATGACTGCTCTTCTGCAGCTCAGTGGCAACAGTCCTCTTTCCAGACTGTCATTGAGAACTGTCAGCAGATCTTCTCCTATGACGGGCCATAGAGTCTTATAAAACTCAACAGGTAACCCGTCAATTCCTGGAGATTTACCGTTTTCCATGCTCATCATAGCAGTATAAAGCTCTTGTACAGACAAAGTCTTTTGTAATTCATTGTTGGACTCTTCGTCCACCTTTGGCAGTCCTTCAAGGAAAAGATGAGCATCTGCACCCCATTCCCTCAGTTCAGATTTATAAAGGTCTGAAAAAAACTCTACAGCACGGTTACGTATGTCAGCAGGCTCAGTTAGTTCTTGTCCTGTAGCTGAGCGTAGAGTATGGATCATTTTACTTTGACCTTTTTTCATTTCTAAATTAAAAAAGAATTTTGAGGGAGCGTCCATTTGTGTCACAGTTTGGAACCGTGAACGGACTAAAGCTCCCTGTGCTTTAACTCCCAACAGATCTATCAAAACTGCTTTTTTTTTCTTCAAGTCATCAATATGCTTTTTATTTTTCTTAGATGCTAATAAATCCTGCAAAACAATAATTTCCGTTTCTAATGTCTTCATTGACTGGGCTATGTCTCGAGTAACATTCACAGTGTACTTTTGACAAAAATCTCTAATAAGAATTTTCCCACAGTCCCACCATTGCAGTAAGGAAGCATACAAATGTTTTTGCTGTTTAAAAGTTTCCCAAAAAAATTGGAAATTATCTAAAAAATGTTTATCATTTAACAATGAAGTATTGAACATCCAGTATGCACTCCTATACTTCACACACTTCATTAAAACACTGCACAGAACTAAACTGTGATCAGAAAACCCCACTGGAATAATTTTACAAAATTTAAAAAGATTACATTGATGTTGAACACTATAAATTCTGTCAAGTCGTGCCAAAGAGATAGTATGTTCAGTACTATGAGCCCAAGTGTATTGTCTAACATCTTGATTCATATTTCTCCATACATCACATAAATCGTGAGTTTCAATTATTTGTATAAGTGTTCTCTGAGAAGCAGCGTGTGGTTCTATATGATTCCTGTCTAACTTATCATTGGCCGTACAATTAAAATCTCCACCTAAAAATAACACATCTTCTGAATTTAAATCTTTCAAAAGTGCATCCACCTTATCAAAGAAAAGAGCTCTCTCTAATCCTTTTGTAGGTGCATATAAATTCAGAAGCACCATTGTGATTTTCTCAAATTTTACTTTGATCTTTACAAAACGACCACAAATTATTTCCTCAACTTCACAAGACAGAGGTAAAAAATGTTTTGAAAACAAAACAGCAACACCTCCACTAATAGAAGATTTGTGACTCAGGACAATCTGTCCGTCCCATTCTCTTCTCCAGTCGGTCTCATTTTTAAAATCACTGTGTGTTTCTTGTAAAAACAGAATATCTATTTGCTTTTGTCTAATAAACTCAAATAACATCATTCTTTTATGACCATCTCTGGCACCATTTAAGTTTAAAGATCCAATTTTAAAATTTGTCATTTTTGTTTTAGAGACTAGAACAAAAAAAAAAAAAAGAGCTGCCAAAAGAACTATTCTTGGCAGAATTTTAAAAGTTGACAGCCTCATCATCTTTAAAATTGTTTTTTTTTAGTTTGTTCACAAGTTTTCGAAGACGATAAATCTCTACATCTTGAAAGGCTCCCTCTTTCATCAGATACCTCGCATCATTGATGAATTGTTTACAATCAGGAAAAAAATTCTCAACTTGCACTCCCTTCAATCCCTTTGTTTCTTGCAGAAATTTACTAATATCATCGGCGCTATACAAACAAACCAAGCTTTCATTTTGAGAGCTTATAGACATATTTGAACATTGAGACACATTTGAATCAGAGGAATCTCTATTACTGTCTGATCCCACTCTTAACACCACCCTCATCCTTTCGTACTTGTTTAAAACCTTTTCCACTATTCTTTTTCTTTCTTTTAACTGGGATCTTGAAAACAGATTTTGCTTTCTTTTTCAAAATCAACATCGTCCACATCAATTTCATCAGCATCTGTTACACAGACGTTTTCAGAATGCTCAGCCTGCTCATCGGACTTCGAGAGAGTATCATTTTTACTAGGCTCAGTAACAATCTCAATTGTTTCGGGTTTATTCTCGGCAGCCACGACTGCGATCGGCCCGAGCTCAGGCTACGTCCACATTAATCCGGATACATTTGAAAACGGAGTTTTCGTTTAAAAACGCTCTCCGTCCACACTAGCGTTTTCAGGCGTTTTCTCAGACGTTTCAGTGTGGATGAGACTTATAAATTTACCTTACTGCGCATGCGTGAAACCTCACAAAAGCTCACTGACAGATGGAAAAATAAAGAAAGGTATCGCGCAATTCTTCTAACATGATAATTTTATTTAGCAAAATATCTCACCATTCACTGATGCGTCCAGGTCGCACTCAGTCACCATATGTTTGGTCTAAAACGCGACTGCTCTCCTGTATTGCCGCAGGACAGCAAATGTGTGTACATTTTCTATCATCTGTGCAGTAATGTGATATGAAGAGTGTGCAAAGTAACATATTTTAGCAACAGTGTGAAAGTGAATAGCACATAACAGGTAGCCTGGCATGCCAGACCTACATCAAGATGTTAGGTCTGGGAACTCTCCATTGACATACCTCAATCCGAGGGGCGGGATAAACGGTTGTCTTTCAAAATCCCTCTGCATGCAATAGGACAGCGCTAACCAACCAGAGCAACGAACGGCTGTGGCTGAGTGAGTCCCATGCGTTTTCCCACTAGCGGAGCTAGTTGATATATTAAACTTTTGCCGTATCAGGTCGGCAAAACTCCGAACACATCTTCCTTTTTTAAGAATGACTTAAGTGACGTTCTCTTAACTCCAAGTCCTCCAGAGTCGCGGCCAAAGCCGATTCGAAAGACCGCTGCATCTTCATTGTTTTCAAGCAGCAGGGAAATCTCCTATGGAAATCACGCGGAACGTCATGAACTGTGCCGTCATTGTGTTAAGCCCGCCCGCCGA
>CM070830.1:39441319-39476319 GCA_036326025.1 Chrosomus eos | reverse complement strand
AGCTGATGTTTGATGTGTGTGTTACATTTTTAAAGTGCGGTATTAAAGCTTTGCGTGTGGATGAATCATAAAGAGCGTTGGTTTTTACTGCGGTACTGAGCTCTTCACACTTCAGATGAGAAGTTTCAGCTCCAAACGTTGCATTCTCCGCTTCCTGATCATTGGTTTGTGAACATTATCTGTGTTGTAGTCACTTGTGAAGGCCAGTACAGTAAGTGAAGGTGAAAGGTCATAGGTCATACCTCTCTCTTGTCATGGTGGGTCTCAGCGGCCGCTGAAAGACTGACTTTAGTGGCCATATCCTTCAGTTCCTCACGCCAGCTTTCAGAAATGAGGGCTGTGGAAAGACAAAGATGTGTGAAGAAGAAACAGAAGCAAGAAGAACAAAAAGGGCAAGAAAACAAGCACTGATGATGTACAGGTGCATCAGGTTATTTTCCTCTAAATAGTCTGAGATGTGGCCTGGTAGGTGCATGGGGAAATAAAATCGGGTTAGGATTCATTTTAGGATTAGTTAATTTCACAATAATAATAATAAAAAAGGCAAGTAAAACTTGGATGTTTAGGATGAATTAAACATGGGAATTTTAAGTAGAAAAACTGAAAAACATACTCCAATAATCTTGGTTTTATTTACTTTTTTCAAGCCACAATGCATGCTGGGAACTTGTGCAATATTGTTTTAAAAAAGAATTAAATACAAATATATATTTTGTACTTAAAGGTATTCATAATGTATATTGCAATGCACTATACACACTCACCTAAAGGATTATTAGGAACACCATCCTAATACTGTGTTTGACCCCCTTTGGAGATTTGTGGGATGCACATCCAGGGCACGAAGCTCCCGTTCCACCACATCCCAAAGATGCTCTATTGGGTTGAGATCTGGCGACTGTGGGGGCCATTTTAGTACAGTGAACTCATTGTCATGTTCAAGAAACCAATTTGAAATGATTCGAGCTTTGTGACATGGTGCATTATCCTGCTGGAAGTAGCCATCAGAGGATGGGTACATGGTGGCCATAAAGGGATGGACATGGTCAGAAACAATGCTCAGGTAGGCCGTGGCATTTAAACGATGCCCAATTGGCACTAAGGGGCCTAAAGTGTGCCAATAAAACATCCCCCACACCATTACACCACCACCACCAGCCTGCACAGTGGTAACAAGGCATGATGGATCCATGCTCTCATTCTGTTTACGCCAAATTCTGACTCTACCATCTGAATGTCTCAACAAAATCGAGACTCATCAGACCAGGCAACATTTTTCCAGTCTTTCAACTGTCCAATTTTGGTGACTCTTGCAAATTGTAGCCTCTTTTTCCTATTTGTAGTGGAGATGAGTGGTACCGGTGGGGTCTTCTGCTGTTGTAGCCCATCCGCCTCAAGGTTGTGCATATTGTGGCTTCACAAATGCTTTGCTGCATACCTGGGTTGTAACGAGTGGTTATTTCAGTCAAAGTTGCTCTTCTATCAGCTTGAATCAGTCGGCCCATTCTCCTCTGACCTCTAGCATCAACAAGGCATTTTCGCCCACAGGACTGCCACATACTGGATGTTTTTCCCCTTTTCACACCATTCTTTGTAAACCCTTGAAATGGTTGTGCTGAAAATCCCAGTAACTGAGCAGATTGTGAAATACTCAGACCGGCCCGTCTGGCACCAACAACCATGCCACGCTCAAAATTGCTTAAATCACCTTTCTTTCCCATTCTGACATTCAGTTTGGAGTTCAGGAGATTGTCTTGACCAGGACCACATCCCTAAATGCATTGAAGCAACTGCCATGTGATTGGTTGATTAGATAATTGCATTAATGAGAAATTGAACAGGTGTTCCTAATAATCCTTTAGGTGAGTGTAAATTTTCATAATAATAATTGTGACCAGTTAAAATGCATTATAATATTTGCATATTACTTGTTACATCTGAAATTGGTGTTTTAATGACTCAAAACTCAAACAGTTTTAGTATCACAAATGAGATTTAGACGATTTTCAATGAATAACTTAAATGCAAGTATGTTCCTTATACACACACACTTTTTTTTTAGCCTTAACAACCTGTGGATGTTAAAACTAGCATCTCTTTTTGTGCTCCCTGAATAAAGAAAGTCCCGTGGGTTCAGTGCAACACGAGGGTGATTAAATGATGACAGAAATTGGCGTTTTGGATGATCTATTCCTGTAAGACACAAAATCAGCACATAAACCCATCCATGTTCCTGTAATACAGTGGTCTTTGTACCTGCTCGCGGTCCGGATCGATCCGAGCTGATCTCAGGAGTGAGAAACACAGATGAACGGCTCCCACTGACACACACTTGACTTTTAATGAGTGGATGTGGACAGAGAGGAGTGAAGCCGTACCAGTCATCATTCACCATACACACCGGCTTGCCGTTCAACCCTGAGGAAAGAAGAGACGTGTGCTTGAGATGTAGCTTAACTTTGACTTTCATCGCTCCTGGCCTGGAGTCATGCGGCGTAACACACACTGAACTCCTGCTGTGGCTGCGGGATTATTCACAGGATTAAAGTCAGGTTTTAATCAGATGCTAAAGGAAATGATCACAGGTTCTTGCAGGCGGAAAGTTATCAAAGAACCCAGCTGTGATGAAGGTTTAAAATGCGTGTGTGTGTTGTTTTGACACAGTTGCACATAATCAGAGCTTTGCATGGATTTCAAGAACAAATGCGATCCGAGGCCTGTTTGTGCTTGATTTCATTCTGATGTAACTTACAGCGATCTTAATTGCATATCATGTTTCAGGCTAAATTAGTGAGTTGTTGTCAGAATAGTGAGGGTTTTCAAACACAGACCTGCACATATTGACACTTCCTCGCATTCAGTAAGTGTGAAAATGAAAATCAGTCGCGTTTGTTCACATGGAGGTAAAAGCATGTCTGTTTATGCAGGACTTCATCATTAAAGTCATTCAAAGAACAGATTTAACATGCTGCCACTTTCCAAATGTGCCGGGCGACTGGGCGTCTGAGAGATGCGGTTGCCTTTATGATGATGATAATAAGGCCTAAAACCACACAAAATACTTTCACTGTCAGGATTCCTGCTACTATCCACTGATTCTCGAGGGCTGTGACAGCATGATAAAGGAGTAAGAAATAAACATGGATAAATCTTATCATCAGGCATTTACCTACTACTTTTATCACTAAATATATTTAGAAAGAAAATCTGTGAAGGTTAATCATATTTTTCATATCACACATGCATTAAATGTAGTAGTCATTTTGTTTTGCTGGTGTTGCTGAACCTATAAAATGAGAAATATGATCTAAAAATCTCAGTGACTCATTCCCATTTGTCAACATGAACTAACATGAACATGCACGCCCCCTACTGCTGATTGGCTCACTCTCTCCTCGCCTATCATGAGTGGACACGCCCTCTACTGCTGATTGGCTCACTCTTTCTCCTCCCCATCATGAGTGGACACGCCCTCTACTGCTGATTGGCTCACTCTTTCTCCTCCCCCATCATGAGTGGACACGCCCTCTACTGCTGATTGGCTCACTCTCTCTTCCCCCATCATGAGTGTGACACACCCCTATTGCTGATTGGCTCACTCTCTCTTCCCCCATCATGAGTGGACACGCCCCTACTGCTGATTGGCTCACTCTCTCCTCCCCCATCATGAGTGGACACAGCCCCTATTGCTGATTGGCTCACTTTCTCCTCCCCCATCATGAGTGGGCACGCCCTCTACTGCTGATTGGCTCACTCTCTCCTCCCCATCATGAGTGGACACGCCCTCTACTGCTGATTGGCTCACTCTCTCCTCCCCCATCATGAGTGGACACGCCCTCTACTGCTGATTGGCTCACTCTCTCCTCCCCCATCATGAGTGGACACGCCCCTATTGCTGATTGGCTCACTCTCTCCTCCCACATCATGAGTGGACACGCCCTCTACTGCTGATTGGCTCATCTCTCCTCCCCCATCATGAGTGGACACACCCTCTACTGCTGATTGGCTCACTCTCTCCTCCCCCATCATGAGTGGCACGCCCTATCTACTGATTGGCTCACTCTCTCCTCCCCCATCATGAGTGGCACGCCCTCTACTGCTGATTGGCTCACTCTCTCCTCCCCCATCATGAGTGGACACGCCCTCTACTGCTGATTGACTCACTCTCTCCTCCCCCATAATGAGTGGACACGCCCCTATTGCTGATTGGCTCACTCTCTGCTCGCTCATCATGAGTGGACACGCCCCCTACTGCTGATTGGCTACAAGTGTGTTGTGCTGCTCCATCTGATCCACATTCAACAGCGTTTCTCAGAAATCACTTACTGCAATTATGCGCATTTTCACATATGCTCAAAAACTTGGTTGACACTTAACAGATTACAAACACAAGCATAAACCCATTGAACCCAAGTCTGTGTGTCGGGAGCGGCTCACCTTGCATATGCCTGACTCTGTGAGGATGAGGATTGTGTCTGGAGAAGAAGGAGTGATGGCTGAGCGTCCCGAAGCGAAGACTGCCTCTAGTGGAGGTCCTGCTCGTGCTGGCGCTCTCCAACACGGCCTCAGGACTCTTCTGCACACCCTCATTCACTCGCTCATCTGACGTCTCCATTATCTCTGCCAGGAAAAGTCCAAGGTCATGCTAAAATATTCACCGTTAAACAAGCTGACCACAACACACTGGAAAAACTGCTTTGACACAAAAGGTCATGTACTTTAACAGACTTTAGACACAAAAAGTTATCTTAAAGATTTTAGAAGTCTTCATTCATGCATTTATTTTTAAATATGTAATGTAACTCGTTTATAAGTCCAATTACTGTTTAATGCGCTGCTCACCTCAGTTCCCTGTGTTTCTTCTGATGTTTGCTGTTGTTGCTTGGAGACTCTGAACAAAGAAACCCTGAAGCTCCAATAGCAGAACACACACACTGCTGAAACACACCACCTACTCACTTTACATTGATTTAAGCAACTATGATTTGTCCTGAGTTTAAGAAAATGCATTAAACTTTAATTTTGAGCTCTGAAACACACTGAGGCTTTTCTAATAGCTTATAAAACATACTTTTTTAATGTTATGTTATAATAAATGATGGTAACACTTTACAATAAGGTTCATTAGTTAATGTATTAACTAACATGAACTAACAATGAGCAAGCCATTTTTTAATCTTTATTAATATTAGTTAATAATAAAATACATCTGTTCATTGTTAGTTCACAGTGCATTAACTTGTTAACAAGATTTTAATACGTAAATGTTTAAATTAACATTGACAAAGATGAATAAATGCTGTATAAGTGCAGTTCATTATTAGTTAATGTTAACTAACTAACTAATGTTAACTAACGAACCAAAGTGCTACTGAAATGATTATAAACAAACTAAATAAATGACTAAATATTTACATGTTGCTTTAGTTCTAGCATTTTTTTTTTTTGACATTAGGATTTCTCCAAAATAAAGACAGTAAAGTTAGGAAATGGTTAAAGCATTAAATATGGATTTGTTTATTCACAAATGGAAACCTAAAGAATCAATTCGAATATAAACCAAGCAATGCAATAGCATGACCATTTCTGATGTATGGAAATCGTGGGCCACACTTTGTGTCAATCATAAGCACTCAGGAATATTCTGCACCACATGACGTGTGTCTTACAGAATCATCACAGATATTACAGGATGAACAACAACCAATGCCTCATATCCATTCCTCTGAGATAAATCACCCCATGCCGACTGAATGCACACAAATCATTGTGTCAAAACAGCTCAACCATGTAACCCAAGTTATTTAAAGAAAATTGATTGTGTGTGTGTGTATGCACAAACTCACGCAGTTTATAAATATGATATTAAAAAGTAGCCAAAAAAATGTGTGGAAATTATGGCCTAATAGTCGAAATTATAATTTATGATATTAAAAAAATCGAAATTATAATTTATAATATTAATAAGTCGAAATTGAGATTTTATGACATAGGCCTACTAATTCATAATTTTTACTTTGCCATTAAACATAAAAACAAAAAGTCGAAATTATGACAGGTTAATAAGTCAATTAGGCTATGACCAATAGAAGTCGAAATTATGACAAGAAAAAGAAAATAAATGACATAAGAGACTCAACATGTCATCATTTCGACGTTTTATCATAACTATGGTTTACAAAAGCATGTTTTTTTTTCTCACGAGGCGAAAATAAGAGTTTGAAGTCATACTTTGGCGAACGCGCAGTCGCGCACTGACGCACCCCACAGAAGCTCGGGCGCGCGCGCAGGGATTTTATTAGAGCTCACTGAACGTCACTTGATATCTGGATGTACTTTTCCCTTCGTATGTGAATAATATAATCAAGAAAGCGAGATGTCTTCTTCTTCTTCCTCCACAGAGATGACGGCCACTACGAAGATCACTCCTGAGGCGCTCCACGAACTCCTGCAATACTACAACCTTTCCCGGCAGGAATTCATCGATACATACGACATCCAGCCGCTGGTTTACATCCCTGAACTCCCAGCCGGAGCTAAAACCACATTTGTGGTCGTATATGTGATTATTTTCGCGCTGGCGCTGGTTGGAAACAGTTTGGTGGTGTATATAGTGGCGCGTAAACGCGCGATGCGAACGGCGACCAACATCTTCATCTGTTCGCTGGCGGTCAGTGATCTTCTCATCACCTTCTTCTGTGTCCCGTTCACACTCCTGCAAAACATCTCCTCAGAGTGGCTGGGAGGTCAGAGAAATCAATTTACAATCCATTAATCACTTTAATTACTCATTATCAAACATGGCACGACATTAAGATGCTAGTTGATGATAGCAGAAGTCGACAAACACTGACATGCTATTCTTCATCTGACTGAAACTACTTCGACATTTAATGTTGTTGTTCAGTTTATGAGCTCATATTAGCCTAATTAAAATATACTTGTTAATAAAACCATGTCACACTAACAGCATTGGAGCAGGTGGCGCAAAAAACAATGTACATTTCAACCTAAAATGTCGATGTTTGCGTTTGTTATTTGTGGAACATCAGACGTTATTATAGGTGATATTTTATAATAATTTAAACGTTTGAAATTTTAACATCTTAAACTAACAATACACAATTAGTGTCGATTAACTCAGTCAATATTTGTAATTTTTTCCTAATGCATGCAAATTATCTTATATTAATTAAGAGGTTACATGGAATATTAGTATGTTTATGAAATCATTTGTCACTGCATGATCATTTAAAATGAAGTACTGAATATAAAAAGGTGATTAAAATGGTGAAACATGACCAGTTAAATTTATATATATTTATATAAAGTTCATATAACCTAAAAACTTGATGCTGAAAAATATTACACACATAGCCTACTCTACTTTACACACAACCACCCGCTCACCACACAGCTCACACACACACACACACACACACACCACACACAGTATTATTATGGTACTTTGTAGTTCTTTCTTTTAAGTGAAAACCTCTTTAGATTTACCCAATTTTTACATATTATGTATGTTCAACAATTCTGTAAATGGAGGATGTCGCTTACAAAAAAGCACCACAAAGTACCATGATAATACTTTTGTGTGTGGCGTCGTTCCATGGTATCCTATAAATAGTACCTTGGTGTACTTCATGGTAATGGATGTAAATGCCATGATTTATGAATATGGCAATCATTCAAGAAACCCGGACAGCGCTCTGTCTGCGTCCTGCAGTGTTTTATAACGCCGTTTTCCTGTGGGGTTTAATTAAAGATACGCTTCAGGTCTGAGTGTGAATATGAGAAACTTAGAGCGACGACAAACATCTCTTATTTATTTGATCATCACTGCATTAAAACTTCAAGAACACTGAATGTAAACTGTTTAACTCATATACATACACGCATACTAACTTTATGCAAATAAGCAACGACGTTATCCGGTGACAACCAATGGGAGCGCAGACAATGAAGTTCACTTGATTGGTGTAATTGTACAGGCTTTGTGCATGCTAAATTTATGTAGTTAATAATATATTTCACATTTGTGATTTATTATTCATCTACTCCACTTTCTCATAAAACTGTCAATCATGCAGGGTTGAATGTTGTATTCCATCATGCACTAGCCAAGAGCTCAAAAGGTCATCACACCTGACCGTAGAGAACAACTGCTTTCAGTTTCTTCTCCCCCGCATTAGTTTACACGTGAATGGAGATGAATGGAGTTCAGTGGAGGTGAATGGAGGTCCAGGTCCAGTGTGACGCACCTTTAATCCTCAACACTTCGTGTTTTGTGCTCTTCACTTGCTGAACATCATGTTTCTCTGCGCAGTGAATCACTTTGTCATGTTGCAAATGCAAACATTCATAATAATCATGTTGTTTAAATTTAAATAGGGATTTGAGAGACAGAGTTAAAGGATGCGATCATTTACTTTTCCCCACTTCATCCAAGATGTTCATGTCTTTCTTCAGTCGAAAAGAAATTAAGGTTTTTGAGGAAAACATTCCAGGATTTTTCTCCACTCACTAGCCAAGTTTCCATTCACTCGTCAATCGAATTATCTGAAGTTCGGTAAAAAACCTCATGTGAAGAAAGCTGGTGATAGTGTGTTTCCATCCAACGGTTTAAAGCGAATATAAACCTGTGTGTAATGACATCACATGCTGTTTTGTGATCAAATTGGTATATCGAATTGATTTGAGACATTTTAAGGTGTTTCCATTCATTTTCACACAACATTCAAGCAAACATTTGCGAACAAAGTTTTGCTAGACAAAATTGATTGCGCCATAATAACGTTTCCATCAGCGTTTATCGCATAAGCCGTATATCCATCAAGATCAAATCCCATGAGACCGAACGCATTTCATTTGAGTCCATATTCAATCGAATTTTACTGTTTCCATAAGACATTTTTCATTCCATATCACTTAATGCGGATAAAAACGTGTGGATGGAAACATAGCTACTGACTTCAATGGAGTCCAACGGGTTGAAGGTCCAAATGTGAGTTTCAGTGCAGCTTCAAAGTCTCGACACGATCCCGAATAAGAGTCTTATCTAGACAAACCATTCGCCATATAGACATTTATATACTTTTTAACACAAATGCTCATCTTGCACCAGCTCTGCAATGCATAATCAAGTTAAAAGGTCTATGGCAAGTTTTAACATTTAATCCTTAAAACCTACTAGTATCTATTTTCATGCTACTAGTACTTATTTTTTAAATACTAGTATCTATTCCATTACCTATTATTTAGATACTACTACCTTTTTAAAAGAAACCAGTTATTCATTAGATACTAGTTCTTATTATTTTAGAGACTGCTACTCATTCATTAGATACTAGTACCTATTAAAGCTACACTGTGTGATTTTTACCCCCATCTAGCGGTGAAAAGGTATATGACCATCCAGTGAATATTAGTTTCTGTTCTTCTCAATTCCGATTTCGTTTTAACTCCTACGGTGGCCAATGTAGTCCAAGATTAACATGGCTTCCAGTTCGACCTCGTCCACATTCGACACGGTGCCATGGAGTGTTAAAACGCGAAAGGCGAAGCTTGAATTAACGGGTATGTCCTCTTTGCTAATGTACTTTCAAGATGGAGGGGCAACATGGCGACCGACATTAAACCCCTTACCCGTATGTATTTTCAATGGCATATTATACACTCACGAGAATACTTTATTACTTGAACGAAGTAAATATACATTAATGAGCACATATATTTTTGAAAGAACTAAGTGTTTTTAGCTAAGAATAAACTAAAAAAGTTACACAGTGTAGCTTTAAATAGACACTAGTACTTATTAGATACTAGTACTTATTCATTAGGGTCTATGTTTAGAAATATAAATGTTTTTTTGTTTTGTTTTTAGAAAATAACAGATGGTTTGTCTAGATAAGACTCTTATTCCTCTTCGAGACTTTAAAGCTTCACTGAAACTCACATTTGGGCCTTCAAACCGTGAAATGAACTTGAAATGCTTTACCCATCCATACATTTAAATTAAAATATCAGCCATCTGTCGATCTCGGTTGAGCACTGCTATAAATTGTGCTTCAGTCTTTCACAGGTGTTGTGTGTGTGTGTGTGTGTGTGTGTGTGTGTGTGTGTGTGTGTGTTGTTGTGTGTGGTGTGTGTATCATCGTATGTAAGACGTTCCCTTTGTGCAGACCACTGCCATCGTCACCGGCATCCTCACCATGACCTGCATCGCCATCGAGAGATACCAGGGCATCGTCTACCCGCTCAAGATGAAGAGGCAGTACACGCTGAAACGAGCATACAAAATGTTAGGTAAGATCAAACACACACACACTCGACGGTTATACTTACTCAAATAAACATGCTCAAGAAGCCCAAAAATCTGATTTGACTCCACTTACGGTCTTAATACTAAACGGACATTTCGAATTTTATATCTGCAATAACTTTGTTGAAAAAATAAGTAAAATCCTGCTGTACCTGACTTTTCCTAAAAGTGTCTGTATTTTCATAAAGGTTTTTCATACGAATTACACATAAGGCAAAAAAACAAATGAACATATTTACCTATTTCGGCCATATATTTACCGCATATTCTTTTGTTATATTTCTTGCGTTTGACGGGATATTTTATATTTTCTGATATATGTATTATTGATATTTTCCTTTGTCTCTCTCACGGTCAACAGAATATCTAAATAAGATACCTTTAGTTGTTATTATCTTGTTCTAAGTTATGTTGAATGGATATGAATTTATAGCCTCTGTTGTGAATATGCGATAATTACAGTAGGCTACTAATGATATTATTATTTATAAATGTATAATTAAACTTGTTAAAATGTACAGTTTGGTGCAGTTTCGTCTTTAAAAGATAAAAGATTTAAAAGATCCTAAAACAATAAATGCTTTTATCTCTCAATTGGGTATTTATTACTAAAGATATAGAGTTTGGAATCTAGCGGTCAAAATGTGGCACTTCTAGTGTTAAAGCAGCACCGGGTAACTTTTCAACCTTCATAATATATTTCCATGTCTCTTGTGATGGTACATCGACTTACAATAGGTTGAATGACACGTCTGCCATAGCCTGACGGGGTCTGTAGCGTTTTTAATCGTACTTTTAAACTTCGGGTTTCGGGTAGTAACCGGCGAACAAAGAGAACTACACAATTTGACTGATTTACGGCATATACGTCACTTCCACCACCGCCCCCACTTCCTTAACATCGGACGTGCGAGCCAAATGTTATAGTCATGGCCGAAGCAGCACAGAAAAACAAGAAAGCAAAGGTTTTATCGGAGCAAAGCAAAAGAGAAAGTGATCGCGTTAAAGGCAGAACAAGGATCAACACTGTGCCAGCGTTTTCTCGCTGGCGTGAGCTGAAGGAGGAGGAGGCCGATGCGGGCTGTCATGCTTTTGGACTAGTAAGTATATTGCTTGCATACTAGCTAGGGTGACCTGACCAGACGTCCCGTTTTTCCCGGGACAGTCCCGTATTTCAACTCTAATTTTAGTGTCCCGACTTATTAAATTGAATACGCGCAGGACAGAGAGGGAGAGAGAGAGCGAGAGACCTTGCGTGTGTGTGCTAGAGTAGCCTACGCATTAATACGCACGCGCACGCATTATTGATATAATAATATAGCTTGATATTATAATATTGACGATATATGGTTATTATCTACCACTCAAACATTGCATTGAAGTATAGATTCAGTAAAACGGTAACCAATAGGCTAGACTAGGCTACTATAATGACGCTGGCTTGTAAACGTGAGCATCGCGATCATTTGTCGTTAAAAAAAAAAATAATAAAACCCATGAAATTATATTCATATGACATGCTGAAATATATGCCACTGTAGGGTTGTGCCGATAGACGATAGTATCGTGTATCGACGATAGTCAGAGATATCGCCGATGGCAGATGCCTTTGACGATATCAATACGATAATTGGCTCGTTTTACCATAATGTATTAAATTATTATTATTAGGCCTATTATTATTATTATTATTATTATAAAGCTAGTATTGTTATTAAATTAATATTAGGAACTACAATAAATTTGCCTTGCCTAAATTCATAACGACATCACCACAACACTTGCGACAACACCGACACGCGCTTATATGAGGACTCCTCTTAAGAGAATGTTTTTAAAACAGACAAAAAAATTACATCCCACATCAAAATTTAATTGCACGGTGATCCATTCACAAATTGTCAAGAGTGCTTGTTTTAACAGACGCATCATTCTTAAACAGATCCAAGATGAAAACGGCATCGTTGTTCGTCAGTATTTTGTTTCCATAGCACATAACAAAACGCTTAATGACACTAACACTAAAAACAATACAATTACTAAATATTAATAGCCTAGTAATAATAATATCACTAAAATAGTATTATAGTTACCGTTATCCATCGTCGTCTCTGAGAGAACGCGGCGTTAATGCAGATGCTGAAAGCTCAGACCGTTTTTACTTTCACTTTCAGAGAATGAGCGCGTTTACATGCACGTTCTTAACCGATTATGTTGAATAAACTGACAATGCATGGTCATAAACGAATTAACCCGTTTTCATTTATCAGAGTCAAGTCATAAGTATAAACTGATCGACTCAGCTAGATGTTTGCCCCTTGCTCTGATTTCTCCCGGCATTTAAAACACATTACCCGCGTACTTCGTGCTTACTGAAGTGCGCATCACATGTGAAGTGCATCCAGACAGACAGAGCACTGGTAGGAGGACATATATCGTAAACTCCGACTCTTTCTGACCCAAGAAATTATTAAAACATGTTTTCATCTCGTGCAGAAATAGGCCCTAGTCAAAATGCTGCATGTAACGGCATGAGGATAGGCTGTCCGTAAATTTCCCGTTGATATGATTAGGATCTTTTTTTCTCATAGGCCTACTGGGAAATAACCTGATCCTATTAATAAACACTCCACCTTTGCTAGCAAAATAGAAAAAAAGATTATCATATATAAAACGAAGTAGGCTAATAAAACAAGCAAATTATAAGTAAATAATCAAGTTAATAATCAAATAAGTAAGCCCCGCCCCCCTCACGATAATATCGTGTATCGCCGATCTCACAGGCTGACGATAGGACGATATGAAAATGGAGCATATCGCCCAACACTATGCCACTGTACCTGGGATGAAGACATTTCACACGCGACGCAAGCTAGCAGAACACCTGCATGTGACCTCCTCCTACAGTGTTCACGGCTGGTTGTCAACAAATGCATGTGCTACATTCATGACGGTTTACGACAGTAAGTAGAGGACAATACTGTTTCCCAACTGTAGGGGGGGACCCCGAGAGCAAAAGTTAAATTTTACCTGGTGTAACTTTAATATACATTAAAGGATTAATTCACTTTAAAAAAAACTTTTGCTGATAATTTATTCACCCCCATGTCATCCAAGATGTCCATGTCTTTCTTTCTTCAGTCGAAAAGAAATGAAGGTTTTTGATGAAAACATTCCAGGATTTTTCTCCATATAATGGACTTCAATGGGACCCAAACGGTTCAAGGTCCAAATGACAGTTTCAGTGCAGCTTCAAAGGGCTTTAAACGACACCAGACGATGAATAAGGGTCTTATCTAGCCAAACCATCGCTCATTTCAACAATAAATACAAAAGTTTAAGTTTTATAAGCACAAATGCTCGCCTTGCTCTGTTCTGTGGTGCGCGTTCGTGACTCTCCTGTTCAAACTCGTTCATCAAAATGAACAAATCTTTTTTCGAGTCATTTCGTTCATTCAACGAACGAAATGAACGAAATGACTCTAAAAAAGATTGAGTAAATTATCTGCAAAAGTTTTTTTAAAAGTGAACTAATCCTTTAATGGTGTTACAGTGCAACTTAAAAAAAAAAGGTTTCATAAAAATGTATTAACATGCTTCACCACGGAAACGACTTTCAGATGACATCACAAATCCCTCACAAGCGCGTGTCTCTAACAGGTCCTGTGGATCAGTCTGATGTAAATCCCATCGGTCACTGCAGGGTATCGGGATTTCTAAAGAAAGGAGAACATCATTATATCCACAAACCGCTGTGCTCTCTAATGGGAGGGTTTATATTTGGAGGTCTGTGGACTGAGAACTATAAAGCTCTAAAATGAATAAAAATATATTCCACAAAATGTCCAACAAAAACATTCCAAAATGTTCTAAATAGATTGCGACTGTTCTCGTCCACTTCTCAGTTCCTAAAGTATTTTTCCATACATTTTTAAAAAAAAAACACACACACACAAACCAAACCAACCAGCTGCCAGGTGAATCACACACTCTCACACATAAAACTGTTAACCCCGGGTCATAGTTAACCCCGGGTCATAGTTAACCCTGGGTCATTCTAAACCCCGGGTTATAGTTAACCCCGGGTCATAGTTAACCCTGGGTCATTCTAAACCCAGGGTAAACTGAATCCTGGGCTATTTTGATTCACTTTTCACACACGAAACACTTGATCCATTAATACTAACAGTTTCTTTTCTCTCCTCTTCTAGTCTATATCTATTTCTTTTTTTAAATACAAACACTGCATTAGATTAAACTGGGAAGGGTCACAGCACTTGCATATTGTTAGTTTCACTGCTTTTCTCCTCATTTGTAAGTCGCTTTGGATTAACAACTAATCCCGGGTGTTCATAAGCTGATGTTTCTACATTCCTAAACCCTGGATAATGTCCTTATTTGCAGCGTCACTGATTGGACAAACGCCGCCAACAATATGTTTCTGCAAAGTCTCTAAAACAGCACATCCTCATCAGTCTCTACAATGTTTTCTGTCACCGTTTGACATTTTCTCCCTGAAACGCTGCAACTACTGTTTATACGTTTCCATGACCGTCCAAAGCATGTGATTATGAGACACAGAGTTTTAGTCTGTCGTTACTAAGCATCGAGCATCATTTGATTGTACACTGTACAAGTTTGCCACTACAATACGAGTTTAACGGTGAAAAAGTGGAACGACAACAACACTGGTTTAAGCACAGTGTGAAAAGCCTTAAACATGACTAGATATGAAGCAAAAAAAGTATTTAAATATTGGACAAAAAGTACAAGACTAAACTTAACAGCTTTAACGAAAGAAATAACTTACATGAATCTAATTAAGAAATTTTCTTCTCAGAATCATGGGTAATGTAGTTTTTTCCACCAGGAATTCTGCCGTTAAAGATAATTAATTACAATAATAACTAAATACCATCAATTCACAGCAGGCCTAAAAACATCATTAAATAAATAATAAGTAATTTCTCCCTGTTGGGAAATACAGACACGACCAAAACTAGCTTTTCATGTGTAGATATGAGCGTTTCCCTCAAGGGTTTTTTCTCTGCTGTTGGGGAATATGCCGCTGTTCTTCATTAGGCTAACATGACGGGCTCATGGGGAAACATTAATATCCAGGTTTATATCCATACGCAGGGCTGGTGTGGATCGCTGCTGTCATGGTGGGATCACCGATGCTGTTTGTGCAGCAGTTAGAGGTGAGTCTGAGACGCTTTCATAGAAATCACTCCAAGTTGATCACTGTAACTGAGAACATTTAACAAGCGCAGGGTTAATTGCTTTGACACGTGAAATGATGGTTTAGTCGAGCTTGATAGAGTCCGTCAGCAGATCAAACGCTGGTTTCCACATTATTGTGTTGTTAAGAAGAGATTCACTCGAGTCGAGTGCGGATCATTTAGCGCAGAAGGTCAAGCATTATTCATTGATTTATTTGCGTTCGCAGTCAATATGTTCCCACTCATTTTACTTCTGTAATGTGATGCATTTATAAATGAAACAGAAAAGCAGTTATGCAAATAACTTGCTTTACCTTCAAAATGGGTTTTATTTACTGACATAACTTTGGGCACATGTAATGGCATTTTACCCAATAGCATTACATGTTTCCTTGACATAATATTCAGCAAAATAAGCTTGATTTTATCCACTGGATTTTGATTGTAACACTTTAATCGAAGCCTTTACGTATAATGCATTATTAAAAGCATTCATAACTGTTGTAATGCATTGTTTTCATAAATAATTCAAAATGGATTCTAATATTTGCAGATTACATCTGAAATTGGTTTGTTTTAATGCATTATACTTTCTAAAGGCGTAACAATGAGTAGACGAGTATTATATAACTGTGGTTACAATTATTCATGAGATCATAGTGCATTAAAAGGCATAATAAATGACAAACATGTCATCATTACTCACCCTTGTGTCCTTCAAAGCTGTAGATGATGTGCAGATGATTTTGAAGAACCTTATTGCTGCTTTTTTCCATTTAACGATCTCTGTCAAGTTCGGAAAGTTACATAAAAGTTTCATAAAGCATAATAACAGTAGTCTGAGCAAATTCTAGATTTTAAGTTTCTAAAGTTAAACGTGTGCAATTTAAAGGTACAATATGCAGGATTTTTGCAGTAAAATATCCAAAAACCACTAGGCCAATGTTATATATTTTTGTTTAGTTGATTACTTACAATATCCCAAATGTTTCCAACTATTTGTAAATCGTGAGAAAATTGCGGTTTTAACTAAGGAAACGGGGCGTGTGAGCAGCGGTGAGGAGTCGCCAGTCAATGGCGTCATATCCGCGTTACCCTCGGTTTCCACCATTGTTTCCGCTCGTACTGCCATAGTAACCATGGCGACAGACGTTGACAACTGGGTTATGCCTAGTAGGACGCTCACGCTGTTGTTGTTTTGTTCAAACATTATGGACCATGGCAAGCAGACTTTGAGACAAAAAGAGACTAAAACGAAGATCAACATGTTTGAAGATGCCGAGAGCTCCACGTCCGCGACTAACTTCCACTCGACAGAGACGCGAGTGTTGCATGTGCTTTATTAGACAGGAGAGCAAATGTACATAAAACTAATCAATGTTATTTAGTTCAACATGATGAAATGTTAGAATATGATCTGTATGTTATTCTAATGTTGATCTAGCTTACTTAGTCTTATACAGCCAACAAACAACCCAACTAACAACATTCAACACACTCAAATGCGTTTAGTGTGATAGAGTAACTGTTAGAGCGAGTGAAACAGCGCTGCGTTACCTCAAGTTTAACTCCTCTAATAAACTGTTCTGTGTGAGTATTAATTCAGCACTTGCGTGTAGTTCGGCAGAACGAAATGTCCTTATTCCTTTATATCCGCGGGACTGGCGTTGCGTGTGGCGCTAGTGTACGTCTAGCAATCGCTCCTGCTTCACCACAGTCATGATAAAAACATCAGTGTATTCACTCATCCATAAAAGATCATCAGCTTGACGACAAGATCCATAATTACGCTTAATGCGGAATATACGTCATCAATATACGCCTTTGTTATTGTAAGAGGTTAGCGACCCCTGGTAGCGAAAAAATCCTACATATTGTACCTTTAATTTACTGTGCTGTAATCGATTTCAGCAGTTTTGCAACTTCCACCAGATTGAATTACACTGGTTACGTGCCTTCTCACACACTCACACTATGCACATTAGAAGATTTAATGCATGCTACTCTATAATAAACAGCTTACAGCTCCTTTAAAAGTTATGCATGCTTTGTATGAATAGCTCAGGTTTCCTCAGGTATCTGTGTTCCTCAGGTGAAGTACGACTTCCTGTACGACCACCATCACGTGTGCTGTCAGGAGCGCTGGCGTTCGCTGCTGCAGCGTCAGGTTTACACCACCTTCATGATGGTGGCGCTGTTCCTGCTGCCGCTCGCGGCCATGCTCTTCCTCTACAGCCGCATCGGCGTCGAGCTCTGGATCCGCAAGCGTGTGGGAGACTCCTCCGTGCTCAGCGCCATGAACCACAGAGAGGTCAACAAAATCTCCAGGTACACTGAGACACGTCACAAAACAGGTTGGGACCAAAAAAAAAAAAAAAGAAATTCAAGAAATTTTATTTCCATAATGTGATGCATTTTAAAATTGAAACAGAAAAATATAATACTTACAAAATAAACGACTAATTTTAACCAATAGCATTACATGTTTCCTTAAAATCTAAATCCAGTGGATAAAATTAAGCTCATTTTTCTAATTATGGACACTTTAATTGAAGTCACGTTATGCATTATATCTTTTAATAAATAAATCATAACCAGATTACATCTGAAATTGGTTGTTTGTCACGTTTTTTAATGCAATTTACTTTCTGAAGCTGCAACAATGAATAGATGAGAATAATAATGTATTATACCTGTGGTTACAATTATTCACAAGATCATACAATGCATTACTAGACATAATTAATGCATTAAAAAGGCTTTAAGTGTTACCCATATTCATTTTAGTTCAGAAGCTCAGTACTTTGCATCATGAAAAATGCATTGAGTGAATACGACGAGTTTTTCTATGAATTGTGGTGATCTTTTTAAAGTAATTACTAAATGTAAAAGTAATTACTTTAAAAGTAATTAATTAATTTAAAAGTAATGTGTTAAAATATTGCGTTACTCCCTAACTAATTGTGTTATGGAAATGAAACGCATTTACGGTTATGGGAAGTAATGCGTTACTTTATCTCACCTGAGCTGGACTTATATTTTGTAATTAAAAAAACAAACAAGTAAGTAGTTCTATTTTTGGCAAATATAAAAGCCCTTTAACACCAAAAGTGAAATAAACTAAAGTCATTTTTGCTATACGGTTGAATTGGATCATCGAAGGCCAGCAGCAAAGACATTGGTTAATAAAGAGAGATTAAATACATGAAGTATATTTGTATTTTTTAACGTTTAATTAAATCGCAGGTTTCCATAATATTCTGACAGTGCATTTCACAGTTTTTATTCATTTTGAGGAATACTGTGTTTTTGTGCAAATGAGAGGAGTAAAAATACTGGGAAACAAAGTAACTTGCATAACTTATTTGAAATAGTAATTAAGAAAGATATTTTGTTGTGAATTTAAAAGTTATACGTTACTTTACTAGTTACCTAGTGGGGAAAAGTATTCTGATTACATTACTTGTAATGCGTTACCCAACACTGGTAGTGATATAACAGTAATGTGATTAGGTGATAACCAGGGACAGGGGTTGCAAATTAGTCATGGCTGGAAACCTGTAATGCATGGCATCTACTTTGTATTCTTTATAAAGCAATGTTTTATGCATTTGTCCCTGTCAAATAAACAATAAATAAAAATAATTTTCTTTTTTTTTGTTGTTGTTCAAACAGAAAGAAGAAACGTGCCGTGAAAATGATGATCACTATCGTGCTTCTGTTCACCGTCTGCTGGGCTCCGTTTCACATCGTGCACATGCTGTTCGAGTACAGTAAGTGTGTCATGGCCATTTACTCCAGTAATCATCATGTCAATGTATATCTGTCCTGATGCAATCATCTCACAACAGCTCGTGTGAACAAACTCAACTCAAGTAGTGCGATTACACAACTTACCGTTCAGATTCTGGCCATTCCCGTGGCAAGTGTAATTGCGATAACCTGTGGTTGTGTGCCATTCTTGAGACTTCTGAGTCACTCGTTCTTGAGGCTGAACCCACAATCAGTGTTAACAACCCAGCTGATTGATCATTAGGCACAGGGTTAAAAGGGTCAAATATCTGCACTCGGTTTGATTGCATGCCTCTCGCTACTCGATCATAACAACACGACAGGAATATAAGTTCAGATGTCCCTGAAAATATGTTCTGGGTCTTAAATCAGGGACGTCCAGATGGTTTTAGTGACACGCAGGTCTAATTTGCAATTGTTGCCTCGGCTGGTTTGGATCTGCAAATAGCGTTTATCTAATTTTTTCTGGTAAGGACACAGTATAAAGCTTTATGGATGATTACTACAGACCTGCAAACTCACGTCAGGTGAAAAAAAGTAAATAGTTGCATCTTCCCCCAGATTTAGGGCTTAAGACAGTTTCCTCTGATAACTGATCACTCTAAATTGTACTGTGGACTCATGCATTTTCTGTAAAGCTGCTTTGAAAGATGTGTATTGTGAAAAGCGCTATAGAAACAAACTTGAATTGACTGTCCAATTTGAGCTGTCAGCAATAAACCTTCACAGCTTCATGCACCGAAATCAAAACACCTGTTCGTTCTTCACTCAGATGATCTGGAGAAGAACTACGACGAGGTGACGGTGAACATGATCATCGCTGTGGTCCAGGCCATCGGCTTCTCCAACTCCTTCAACAACCCCATCGTCTACGCCTTCATGAACGAGAACTTCAAGAAGAGCTGCGTCTCCACGCTCTCCTCTTACCTGAGGCGTCCCGGCCACCAGGGCGGCGCTATACAGCGGCCCAATCTCAGCGTGCACTTCTCCAAACACCTCAAAACTGAGGCCTTCAGCAGCAACACCACCAGCGGGAACACCGAAGCCCTGCATGCGCACCAGAGCCGGGTGTTGAGCTCTTCACACGGAGATCTGGAGATATCCACAGCGTTCGCGGAGCAGAACGTCAAAACCGCTACATCCCAGCTGCCTTCGAGCAGCTCCTGCGTGACATAACTCATCACACATGCAGAGGATCTCACACATGAGGTGTTCTTAAAAACAGCCTTGGAGATAATCTCAATAGTGCTGTCGGATGAGTTCGGGATATCACATCCATGACGGGAGACGCAGAGATAAAGAAGCTAGCGCTAGTTAGCGTGCAGCACAACAGACGGACCTCACATAAAGGAGGAGCTCACTTCTGAATTTAAATTTCCTGATCATTTACTCACTCCCACATCATCCAATATGTTCATGTCCTTCTTCAGTCGAACAGAAATGAAGGTTTTTGAGGAAAACATTCCAAGTCCACTTCAACGGAGTCCAACAGTTTCAGTGCAGCTTTAAAGTCTCGACACGATCCCAGCCGAGGAATACGAGTCTTATCTACACAAACCAGCGGACATTTTGTGTTTAAATGTTTTTATCTGGTATTCCAACAGAAGATCCTTTGTAACTACACTTATATATATATATATATATACACAAAGAAATAAAACTTACATTTTAACAAATATGCATAAAAAAACATCCAATCCCACCCAAAAACTCAACCCAAAAGTGCTATCCAGTGGTAAAAGCCGGTGATGAAGGCATAGTAAATATTAATCACTTGCTTGAGAAAAAAAAGTGACCAAATTTGTTCAAATAACAACTTGGAACTTCCTTTTTCTTCCAAAACAAAAGAACACGTTTTTAGCAGAAATTAAAACATATGAAACAAAATGTTGTTGTACCAGTGTAAGTCTCCAAAATTCTTCAGAAACTCCAAATATAATTAAAGGTGGGGTATGTGATTCTCTTTTTTGTCCATTTTTTCAAAATTACTTGAAATCCTATTTCTAACCCACTTACAGCCACTGATTTTGAAGCACTGAAATAAAAATTAAGCAATTAAATTATCTGTGGAACGGGCAGGACTCGAAAAACTCCAGCCAATCATTTCCAAGACCACCTAGAATCATTGGACAGTAAGTTTGTCAATCAAACGGTCGTACCACACCCCCCTCCCCCCAGCGCGCGTGACCCAGTCAGGGCCAGCGTTGGAGGAAAGAAGGTAGGACCATTTGAATTGTGTATTTTCCAAATCACATACCCCACCTTTAATATAGGATCCAATCGTATGTCCAATGTATACAAAAAAGGAAAACTCATTTTCTCCTCCAATTTCAAAATAATCTGACATAGTTTTACCTTTTATTTATACATTTAATTTTTTGTAAATGGCGTTAGTCTTTGCACGTTTGCTTTGTAAACACTAGTGATGTTTCAACATGATTACGTAATGTGTGTCGCATTACAGAGCTCGTGTAAGACCAGCATTTGTGGTTAAAAAGTATATAAATGCTTATTTTGTTATAAAATGTCTGCTGGTTTGTGTAGATGAGACTCGTATTCCTCGGCTGGGATCGTGTCGAGACTTTGAAGCTGCACTGAAACTCACATTGAAGTCACTATATGAAGAAAAATCCTGGAATGTTTTCCTCAAAAACCTTCATTTCAGTTCGACTGAAGAAAGAAAGACGTTGGATATAGTAGATGACGTGTGGGAGAGTAAATGATCAGGAATTATTATGGAGTGAAAAGACCAGCATCCTCTCAGTATTTACTCGCCATCATGTCCTTCCAAACCCAGATGCATTTCTCCTGTGAAACAAAGAGAATTTTTGAAGAATCTAAGAACAGTTCTGCAAACAAACTGCAATAATACCAGAAGCACAGGGTCTAAAAGGACATGGTGATGGGGAAAAATATTTCAGTGTTATTTTAGTATCAATAGTTATGTTTCCATCCAAAGTTGTGAATTTAACTTGCATTAAACATTTGTGAATAAAGCGACATTTCTGTCTAATAAGTCGAAGAGAACAAAATCGTCACTTTCAGGTGAAGTGGTGCCAAATATCACCAAAAATGGAAGTTGCTGCAGTAAAAGCCACTGTGTGTGTTTTACGGAAGAAGAACCGCAGCCGTGTTCGACTAGCCTGGATGCTAGCCCGAACCCCGCCCACAACATTTTTGGGTCGGGAAGTTCGGTCTGGACTCGATCCATTGAGGAGTAATTATGATTGGTTCAGAAATCATCGGGCTAATCAATCTGCCAGGGCGGGCTTTATATGTAATCAGCTGTTACGTAATCATCACGTCATCAAACGTATTTCTTTCAAAAATGCTTTTCGTGTTTGCAAGTACTCCGCGACTCCTTAAATTATTTTTGCAACACCGGCAAAGACCGTTAACACTTTTTAATACTTTTTCCAGAGTTCGTGCATTTGATTTCTGTTGATAACTATGCGTCGCTCAACATACGTCACTTACTGCGTTGCTCTGATTGGTTGTAGGTCTATCCAATTGAGTGCAGAGTTTTGTTTTTTTCCCTGGTTGGGTTAAGACACGCCTCATAATCAAAGCCCTATGGAGCAGTATCAGACTCATGTTCTGACTAGAATACGAGTATGACGAAGTCAGGCTAGTGTTCGACAGCTCTGGGAGGAAATTAAACTGAACCAGGCATTTCAGATAATAAGAGAAGATAATAAGATCCGCTGGTTAGTCCAGTTACACCGTCTCGTCTCGCAGTCACATGACTTATTAATGCACATTGTGTTTCCATCATAGTTTATGCGCATGTATACTAAATTTAGTGTGCGTTTTTTATATGCATTTCTAAAATTAAAAATTAATGCACATTTTGGTGTTTACTTCCAGCATTTTTTTTTATGCGATATCCCAAAATGTCCATAAAAAAGGGGTGTGGAAAAATGGCTATTTATTAATTAATTTATTTATATATATATATATATATATATATATATATATATATATATATATATATATATATATATATATATATATATATATATATACGTACACATACCTTAAGTTTTTAAGTAACAAAAATGTTTATGTTTTAGTTAACTGAACCTCAGAACACATTTAAATATATATATATTTTAAGTAAATAATGACAGAATATACATTTTTTTCTTCATGTATGTTTATGTACAATGCATTATAAAGGTATTTATAATGTACATTAATGCACTGCATATTTAAACAACCAATTTGAGATATAATCTACAAACATAATGCATTTTAACTTTGTTTCATGTTTTAATGCATTACGCTTTCTAAAAGTGCAAGAATGAATAGATGAGTATTATAATGTATTATAACGGGGGTTTCTATACATGCAATCACAATGCATGGTGCATTACAATTCATAATGCATTAAAAATACCCATATAATGTCTTCAAGTAAAGTGTTGTGAAACAGTGATGCTCTTGAAATGGTAACCGGGTTAGTGCGACGAGTGCAACAATTCAAGTCTTCAACAACAACAGATTGATAGAAGACACTGTAAATATTCATTGGCAGCTCTGATCTTTAAAGTCTGTACTTTATATATTTACTTTGCTCAGATATTATAAAGAAATGTTTAAGTATTCTTTTAGAACGATAAGAACCATTTGTGATAAACAGCTGGGACTGTTAAATAACTCATGCTAATGACAATGATCTAACGTGTTGCAAACATTTGTGCCATGGAGAGGATGATAATGTGCTGGTTAAAAAGGTGGCGGAGAATCTGTAATAGATTTATTACAAGTGCATTTTAAAGGCACTTACATGTCAATTCTCTGATGTAATCTGGCCTTTCCCATGATGGAGCGTCACGTCTGAAACCTTCCCTCCATGTGTTTGTTGTGGCGTTCAGACTCTCGAACAGCATCTGACAGATGTGAACTTTTAATAATGCACAAACAATAAATCAAGTGAAAATGTGCTCCTGATTGTTGTCATAATGTACATTTTATTCACACATATTTACAAAACACATGGACGTCAACCATGCCTGTTTCCAGCAAACGGCAGCAGCTCTCAGAAACACAACAAAAAAATGCACACTTTCAATCGCATAAATTACATTTAGTATAATAGATTAGTATTTACTCAATCTTTTTTCTTTTCAAAAACAAGTGCTTTATTTAATCTGATCTTATTCTAACAAACAGTAAAGAACATGATCTTAAATGAAAACAATAACAGGGCCGAATGTTTGTAGGGAACAACATAAAAAGCCCAAAAGTCTATTATCATAAAGATAATAAAAAACTTCAGCGATCTCAGTCTTTAAGGCGATTCATTCATTGAATCATTATCATCATCATAATCCCTGCTACTCATTCCCACCGTTTTCAATGGGAAAAACAGATTTGGCAAGGCACAGATGAGCAGTAAACGCTCAGTACTCGGAGGATCACTGGACCAGAGGGATGTGGAAGTCCGGACTGTCGAAGAGCAAGGGTCTGCGGGGGGGACTGGGCTCCTTCGTGGCGCTGTGCAGCAGTTTAAAGAGTCCAGTGCCGATATTCATGGGGATTCCCATTATAATGCACTCGGACACACCTGAGAGCCACAGGAAGAAGGACTGACATTCACTTTGGGTTATTCACAAATAGGCAACACGCACACAGAGAGAGAACTATGGTTACCGCACTGTCAATCATCATGATTTCTGAAGGAGAGTCGTGTGTCGTACACACAAGGAACGATTATTTTGAGCATTCACTCCTGTATTTAAATGCGGTTGTCGCTCCTGAAACTTCAGTGCGTTTGTGGACATAAATCAAATAATAAAGTCAAAATATGGCTAACACTTTATTTTAGTGTGCTTGTTACTATACGTTATTACTATAAATTGTGCAAAATTACATGCAACTAACCCTAAAACACACCCTAATCCTATAGAAAATACATGTAGTTACTTGAATATATAATTACAGTGTAACAAAGACAGCTTCAAATAAAGTGCAACCTAAAAATGTAATAAAAACAAATTTCACTACTGCAGGGTGGATCACATTTCTACATCCAGGAAAATGTTAATTTTCTCACATCAAGGAAATTAACAATAATCTTTGCATTAAGATTTTCATGACATGTTTTTCTAATAAGATGCTCAACAAACAATGATTTAATTAGAATTAGCATAGATTAAAGGAAGTAGAACACACTTCTATCATGTATAAATCCTCTAGAGATTAAAAATAAACAATATTTTTTATTGTATTTTTATTCATTTGTTCATTGTTAGTTCATGTCAGCTCAGGTCTATTACCTGATAAAACTTGATTTTAATAAAATATTAGTAAGTGTTGAAATTATCAACAAAGATTAATAAATGCTTTTCATCGTTAGTTCATGTTAACTAATATTAACACATGAAACCTTATGGTAAAGTGTTACTGATATAAAAATATATAAATGTAATATATAAACATATTTTTTATCTTTTTCCACCTCAAATTATGGTAATAAGAATTAAGCCTGTTTTAGGACCTTATTTGCGTTCTTATTATTATTTCTTTATAAATAAAATTACCACACACACACACTTTTGAGATTTATACATCACCTGAAAGCTGAATAAATATTTGGTCGAGATACAAATATTTGAAAATCTGGAATCTGAGGGTGCAAAATTGCCTTTAAAGTGCATTATGTTCACGCTTTTGCTGCATCCACTCACAAAAATACGTATTTTTTTACATTTATGGTAGGAAATTTACAAAATATCTTCCTGGAACATGATCTACTTAATATCCTAATGATTTTTGGCATAAAAGAAAAAAAATTATATAATTTTGACCCATACAATGTATTGTTGGCTATTGCCACAAATATACCCGTGCGACATGTGACTGGTTTTGTGATCCAGGGTCACACACATATATCCACACACAGATTATCCGTGTTTCTACTCCATCACTCACCGCAGACCGAGTCTTTCTGGCCGAAATACGCAGCATCGAACAGATGATCGGCCGTCTTCTCGAAGGACGCCAGCATGGAAACGCTCTCCTTCATCTTAGCCAGACCGAAGCGAGTGATGCCCAGAATCTCTCCCTGCGGCCCACAAGAGTCAGAGTCGCTCTCGTGTTCATCACATCATCATCATCATCATCATCAATATACACACGTGAAGCTTCAGAAGCTCACCTTATAGGACATGAGGTCCGCCAGCAGCATGACGTGTCTGCGGTCGATGCTCATACCGTGGTTTACCATGGTATACTGGATCTCGTTAATGATGGTGGATCTCGCTGCTTCGATGCCTATCGTCTTCTCGACCTGATGAACCCAAACACATCCATCACACACTCAGACAGATAGAAGGCCCTACTGATAAATTATGAATTAATAAATCAAAAGTTGGCCTGTACAATTATTTAAAGGTGCAGTGTGTAATTTTTAGTGGCATCTGGTGGTGAGGTTGTGAATTGCACCCAGCAGAAGTTACGGTGGCTGACAGGACTCTATCAGAGTCAGACTGGACTGTGGGCCGGTGTGGTGAAGAGAGGAGTCCCAGTGAATATGAATATGAGTCCCAGTGAAAATGAATATGAGTCCCAGTGAAAATGAATATGAGTCCCAGTGAATATGAATATGAGTCCCAGTGAATATGAATATGAGTCCCAGTGAATATGAATATGAGTCCCAGTGAAAATGAATATGAGTCCCAGTGAATATGAATATGAGTCCCAGTGAAAATGAATATGAGTCCCAGTGAAAATGAATATGAGTCCCAGTGAATGAGTGCCAAGGTGCGTTCCATTCGACAGGGTCCCTACGCAGTGTTCACTGCTCCCTACTCCCTGAACACGGTAACTTACATCAGTTGAACTGGACTTCACTGACAATAATCGCTCATTTGGAACGCCCTGCAACATCATCAAAGAAAGGCAACAACGGGGTCTCGCAGATTATGATATAACTTAATTAAATATTGTAATTTACTTTGCTTTCTAATTTAACATCATATAATAGGCCTATATATACAAAACCTGTAGCCTGTCTAATAAATAAAAATCAAAACATTGTATTAGTTTATTAGACTGCGCCTCAGCTGCTTCAACACTTTTAATTTGTGTAGATATTCATACAATAGACTATGGAAATGTAACATTCATCAACCCAACCGTTCATAAATAAGCTTGTAATATTTATGAATACTCAAATTCATACAAAAACTCATACAAAATTTTTTATTTTAAATCTCTTCCAACGGCTCTGCTCTGGTTAGTTCAGACTGGTGACGCGGTGCACAATGACAGTTGGGTGATTTTCGCTCTCCACTTCCTGTGAAGTGATGTATCGATGTTCCCTTATTCCCATCGCCGTTTGCAGTGCCCTTCGAACTGAAGATGTTCGTTCCCTTCGGATTGGAATCTCACTTAAGATGGCGAAATACCCTGTGAAGTCCACTTCCCAGTCCACTTACGGTCGAATGGAACACACCCCTTAGTGAATATGAGTCCCAGTGAATATGAGTCCCAGTGAATATGAGTCCCCGTGAATATGAGTCCCAGTGAATATGAGTCCCAGTGAATATGAGTCCCCGTGAATATGAGTCCCCGTGAATATGAGTCCCCGTGAATATGAGTCCCCGTGAATATGAGTCCCCGTGAATATGAGTCCCCGTGAATATGAGTCCCCGTGAATATGAGTCCCCGTGAATACGAGTCCCCGTGAATATGAGTCCCCGTGAGTACGAGTCCCCGTGAATATGAGTCCCCGTGAATATGAGTCCCCGTGAATATGAGTCCCAGTGAATATGAGTCCCCGTGAATATGAGTCCCCGTGAATATGAGTCCCCGTGAATATGAGTCCCCGTGAATATGAGTCCCCGTGAATATGAGTCCCCGTGAATATGAGTCCCCGTGAAGAGATGAGTCCCAGCTCACCTCATACGTGTTGTTGGATGTGGTTCTGTTGCCGTTGACGCCGTGTGTTGCCATGACAGCCCTGAGATTGTCTCCCTCTACCAGCAGTTTGAACTTCTTTATCCCGCTCTGCTCGTCAATGTGAATCACGGCACGCGACACTTGAGGGATGCCCTGGACCACCACCTACACAGACACACACACACACACACACGTTAGATGTGGCTAATCAATTTGACAGCACTAAGACAAGTATAATATTAGCTTTTATATTTACAGGTTTACATTTGTTTCAATTTTTGTAATTGTATGTGCTTTCGTCAAGTTCAAGATTTTACATCTAATATTCACATTATATATATATTTATTAGGGATGGGCGATATGGCCTAAAATCCATATTGCGATATACATTGCAGCCTCTTGCGATAACGATATATATCGCGATATATAAATTATAATAGAACAATTTCAGAACAGGTTAGATAGACCATAAGGAAAGTCAAACTGCTATGTAGGCTATTTGTTTTAAAAGAAACGTATGTAGTTTTGAGAACATTTATTATGCAAAACTGTAATTATACAACATAATGTTGCAGATGAATAAAATCCAAGTACACTAGCTGCAGAGACTTTAACAAAGAAAAAGCTTAAAAAGCAACTACATTTACTACATTTATGTTAAAATTGCAAACATTTTCAATTAAAGCATACACAATTGACAAAAACAGCTTACCATACCTTTTCTTTTGCATTTAAATCTTTTTTACAAGAAATATTGCGGTCACAAAGAACTTGTTTTTCCACCTCCACAAGAGACAAACATCCATTATTGTCGCGTTGTTGAGGTAACTTAACTGTGTAGTTTTCCTTGCTTTAATTACCCCGAGCTTAAAGTTAAAAAGAAAATGATTGAAAAATAGTAGTATAAATGCATTTAAGGAGAGATTACTATATTTTCATATCAATTCGTGTTCATTTTGACCACGAGTCACTTTAATTCAGCACGTGCAGCACAGACTCTGTGCTGAAACGATCTCAACGCATTGCCGCACCGCATCCGCGTGCAGGCCTGTTAACATGGGTACGGAAAAAATACACACCGCATATGCCATATGAACTGCAAACGGAGTATGTGTGAAACGGGTGTTAGCCAGAACTGTTGTCGTTGGACGGCTTAAATCCGAACCTAATCCAAATAATGGATGTTGTACCGGTCTTTTTCACCAGGTCCTCCGTTTCGCTTTCAGACGCATGTTTACTCAAGATGACGAATATGATGATGCGTTGCTGCCGGTTGCAGCTCGTGGCTCTAAATTTTTGCGGGAAAATTGCGTCAACATGCAATATCGCGATAGTGCAATAGAATTAAAATCTCTATCGTAGACCAATTTTATATCGTTTATATCGCATATCGTTTATATCGCCCATTACTAATATTTATTATTTCTGATTTACTTCAATTACCAATTTTTTTTTAGTTTACAATAAGTTTATATGAATATATCCGAATAGCGCAAACAAACAGCGCAGTTTCGTAACTTTCGTTTCACTTTCATTTCGTTTGATGTTTCTCTTTGATTGTCAAACTCTTGTCGCCCATCTGGCTGCAGTCTGGAGCGCTACTTGCATAACTTTACCAGGTCCTTTTTCCCTTCAACTTCATAGAAGCCAAATTTTAGAAGCCGGATTTCTCGCTCAACCATCATGCATCTCTGTTATACGCACAGCTGCACGCCACAGACTGTCCAGACGCCTTCTGCGTTCCGTCAACATTACGTTATCAATTAACATTTAGAAAATCGATTTTTGACATTTGTGATTCGATTCAGAATAGTCCATGTCCGCATTGCGATCCATCTAAGAAACGATCTAATATATATATGAAGACTTCAGATGCAAAAAATATGTATAACTGAACATTAACCCTAATAAGATGAAAAATAATTAAATGTTGTTCAATAATGTTAAATGAAACCTTGAGGGCTACCAATAAACATAAAATGAAATCAAGCATTTTGTCTTTATTCTATATATGGTTTAAGCTTGTGTCTCCAGGTTGCAATCATAATTCACTTAAAAGACAGAATCTGATTGGCTAATCACTCAGTTCTCCAGATATCGGCATCAGTTATCATCATATCAGTGTTACGCCGGCGTGTGCGAGTCTGTAGAAGTCGAACTTCAGTGACTGACCTTAGGAAGCTCCTGTTTGAGCGACTGCAGGACGTAGTACATGGAGCTCTTGCTGTTTTCTCTGGGAGACACACACACCACGGCCTCTCCGTGAACCGCGATGTCACCCGGCTTCACACGCAGCTTCGACGTGCAGATGGAGTAACGTACGGTCTCTGCGTTCACCTAAACAGAGCACACAACACGACTATAAACCTCTCTGAAGATCATCATCATAGTGAAATAATGACAATAGCTGAACTAGTCAAGTCACCTTCATTTATACAGCGTAGAGATGATTTCAAAGCAGCTTTACAGTGATAATAGGAAATTAAAGTAACCGAGATTGTTTTGGCTTTACAACAGCTCTAGAATAAAGTTATTGTAAAGCTAAAGTTAGTTTTGATTGATTCACTTCCATTGGAAAGATCATTATTAACTTATGGGCCGCTTGAAAAACATTATCTCTAATTAATATATTGCTGGTGGCTGTAAAGAAGAGCTTTACCAAAAAATGAGAGCCTACCTTAACGCATGCATGGAAATTACACAGGAATTTACAAATTGGAGAAGATAACAGCATTTTTAAATCATAAACTGGAACAATTTGCTTTGTGCTGGAAAAAATGGACCAAATATGCAACATCTCAAAGACCTGCCTTTATTTTCTAGTTAATATCCAGAATGCCCAGGAAAACTATTCCCTACTTGTACATTTTTCTCGTTTTTGTTGTTTTGTAAAAAAAAAAAAAATAATTACATTTCGGATGAATAGATGTACAGCAAACACGACTGAATGGTGTATGTATGGGCATGTATTTGTATGTTGTGTTTGTATGTTTTTGATACGAGGATACTCGATATAGTATCTGAGGTACGTCTGATTGAAGTGTAATGTTTATATGAGAAAAAAAACAAAAACATTCTGCGTAAACTTTAAAAATTACTTGTTTAGTTTATAGGTATGCACGCTTGAATATATATGTCATTTCTTTACAAATTGACCTCAACAAATTTCTTGTCTGGCCTTAAATTCATAATACAGAATTTTTTGTCGCTTCCGCGTATTCATGTAAACTATCAAAATAAACCAGAGACTGGTGTGATGCTAACATGTGATTGTGATCAACCGTGCCGTTACCTCCAGCCTCAGAAGACGAATCCTCTCCAGCGACAGCTTCACCAGGATAAAACAATCATCCGGCAGGAAAACCTCCTCGATGTACTCGGAAATCTGGCAGAAACAATCAAACTCAGTGATTCAGTTGGAAAACAACATAATAATACACACACCACCAACATACAGGCTCCTTCTGAAAACAGTGCGGTCTGTAATCAAAATTTAGCTCTTTACAAGGCATTCTGGGATTGAATTTTCCACAAAGGCTGGAGAAATAGCATGGTGTTCTGGGTGGTTTCTAGGGGCATTTTAATTTCATATTGACTTTCTGAACACACACCTAACTAGAGCTGGGTATCGAGTTTGATAGTGTTTAGGCACTGACTGAATTACCTCGATTCCATCGAATATCAAAAAACGTCGTTCGGTACCAAATTTCGACACCTGAGGGGCTAACCTCGACAATGATTAAAGAGACACCGTGATTGTCTGACAGAGACACGCAGAACATGCAGGATTCATATTTAAATAGTCCTTTTGTGGTTTAATATTCTCACTTTGACATCATGACATCACAGTAGAAGGTCTACACGGCACCCGTCAAAATAAAAGTTTGGTTTAACTTAAAGACTAAGTTTGTACTTGGTGTACCTCTCCCAGAAGAGTCTTCTCAATGCGGCCCTTCACCAGCCGAGCGAAATCTGCATCGTCATCACAGTCCAGGCTGGCGCTTATGATGGGCGTACTGAGACAGAGAGAAGCGTTAGCACAGACAGACACACACACACCAGACCGAGAGACTCGTTAGCACACACACTCTCTCACTGAGACAGAGACTCGTTAGCACACACACTCTCAGACACTCGCTAGGAAGAACTAGTGTTACTGCAGCCACTAATCATCTCTGAACAGCAGCAATCACACGGACACTGTGACACACACACACACACACACACACACACACACACACACACACACACACACACACACACACACACACACACACACACACACACCTACACACACACACACCTCTCCAGGGAAAACCACCAGTTTTCTGCATGTCTATCATTTTCACAGGGTCTTTGAGTCTAGGAATGTTTGGCTGTTTTGTGAAGGTTATTTCCGGACGTTTCTCTGACAGGTCTGTGGGGGCGACTTATGCTTGATCATCTGTGCTCTTAAAAAACACTGTAGTATTTATTAATTTGATGGTAATACTAACATATACATATTCGCTCCAGGGATTTAGAAATCTTACAAATAATAATTTAAAAATTGTATGTATTCTAATAAAAAATACTATAATAAAATGCTACATAAAACGTATTACTTTTATTTCCAGGCCTGGAAAAGAATCATTTATAAATATAGACAATGGTTTATTTATAAATATTATATTAATATAATACAATTATATTAATATATACTAGGGCTGTTTTCGACTAAGGATTTTCATAGTCGAATCTGATTCGTTAGATTTTGCCGTAGTCGACTGATAGTCGATCCTTTTTTTTTTTTTTTTTTTTTTTAGATAGCAGCTTGATTTTTTCCATTCAAACAAAAGAGCTAAAAAAATTAAAAGAAAAACATGGTTTGTAACAAATACCTTTTATTCATCTAAAGCCAGATGAATAATTTTACATATTATAGGTTTCGTTGAATAAGCGCAAGAGATGGAGAGAGCGAGCGAGAGAAATTGCGTGTGTGTGCTAGCATTAATTACACGCGCGCACAGAGAGGGAGAGCGCGAGAGACCTTGCGTGTGTGTGCTAGAGAGTAGGCTACTCATTAATATGCACACGTCTCCCCAAAAATTATACTAATATAGGGTTTATGTCTGTATTGACAAAAGAGTGGTAGAACTGTTTGTTTGTAAAGTTAACAAGCCTTACCCGTTTCAAATGAGCCATGTTGGTTGTCGTCGTGTGATATGAAAGAAGCTGCTGGCACAACTTGCACTTAACTTTCAAATTCTTTGGGTCATCTATAACCTTCTCGAAATACTCCCACACTTTTGATGACTTTTTAGAAGCAATTGTGAGCCAATAAATCCGTAAATGTTAACAAATGTGGTCCAGACGTTAAAGGCATGTAGTGTGCTGCTGCTCATTCGCTGCATACCGCACGCCTATTTTGAAATAACGAACTTGAGCGCGCAAAAGACGCGATATGTGAACACACCCCCTACTATTCGACTATGAGGTTCATAGTCGAATCAGACCTCTCCGAATCGAATCGTCGAATCCTCGACTATTAGAAGTCAGCCCTAATATATACCATTATTATAAATACAAGTAATAATCTATTACTTTTTATATAATTTAAAAAATCATGTTCACAATAAAACGACCAGAAAAACACGTGATATTCCCAGGTTTGCACATCACATGTATCCGGGTTTGCGTGGTCACCTGATGTTCTTGGACGCATTGATGATCTCTTTGATTCTCGGGACTCCCAGAGTAATGTTCATGGACGCGACTCCGGCGAAGTGGAAGGTCTTGAGGGTCATCTGAGTGCCGGGCTCCCCGATGCTCTGAGCACACAGCGCTCCGACGGCAGACCCCGGCTCCATCTGCGCCCTGAGAAACACACACCGACCGCACTCAAATTACACATTTAAAGGTGCAATGTGTGATATTTCTGAGGATCTATTGACAGAAATGCAATATAAGATCCATAACTATGTGTTCAGTGGTGTATAAAGACCTTACTCAATGAACCGTTATATTTTTATTACCTTAGAATGATACATTTATATCTACATAACCGCGGGACCCCCTTCTATGAAGGTCGACATATTATGACGTCATGTTTCTACCGTAGCCGACAGCGAACACACAGCGAACACAGAGCGCGTTTCCTCACTACCTAAAAGAGAAGCCGCAGAAAGCTAGAAGCTAGTCATAAACACCGTGAGTAGTGACTTTCCCTTGTCAGTGGTGTAAATATGTAGTCGGATTGTTTTATGTAACTTAGTTCTTCTCCCTCGCTGTGTTATGGCTTTGCTATGTGGGGAGAAATGTGCTGGTTACGTTCGTTCGCACATAGAAAAAAATGAATAGTTAAGTCGTTATTTTTGTTTGTTTTTTGCACACAAAAAGTATTCTCGTCGCTTGATAAACTTAAGATTGAGCCACTGTAGTCACTTGGAATATTTTAATGATTTCTTTAATAACTTTTCGGGGCCGGCAAGTTTCAATCCCTTAGAAGCCTATGGAGGAGTGACCCAGCTCTCAGATTTAATCACAAATATCTTCATTTGTGTTCCGAAGACGAACGAAAGTCTTACGGGGTTGAACAACATAAGGGAGAGTAATTACTGACAGAGTTTACATTTTGGGATGAACTATCCCTTTAAAGCATTTCTGTACATCAGCGAGTTCTCAACTGCTGTTAATGCATCTCTAGATCTGAGCAAACAGAAGTCCCAGTATCAGCCTTATCCTGACAGGGTCGTGAGAATCTGTGTAC